>JAHWFP010224377.1:17533-45344 GCA_023313725.1 Lithobius niger | reverse complement strand
CACCACCCATTTTCGGATGGGGCAATCTGCCCTTGAGAATCTGAAATCAGTATCACTGGGCTGTTAGCTCTGAAGAGTCATACAGCCCTGGATATGTTAAAGTCAGTTAGTTCTCCGTGTAGTCTGTTCAAAGTAAAGCACTCGGCATACTACGGAAGGAAGGAATGGGTATGATGGGAAGAGCACGTCAACGAATTGGAAATTTGCACCCATACATAGAAAATTTAAGACCCAATTTGGCCAACACTACGGTACACAGCTGAAGAGCTACAATAAATTGCCAGTAAAACATATGAATTTGATGCTAATGCTGCTCAACAACTACAGAAAAATGTGGCAGAAGATGCTGCTGAAATGCAACAGAAAATAAAGCATACAAAAAATGCAGAAGATGCGTCTAAAGAGCCACAGACAATAAACTTCAGGGAAAATGAGGTTTTGGCTGACATTTATTAAATAACATAAATACCAAAAAAACCTTCCTAAAGTAGGCTATAGAGATTGCTCGGGCCGTCGCTCAGATTTTCAGGTAGCATTCCATGTGCAAGCAGGCGACACGGGATGCATGTAAAGCCAGACAATCCACCAAAATGTACGTAACAATAAGTGGAACAGAGAAAGAGATGCATACTGGCGCATCCCCACCACGGAACAAGTGCCCGTGTATCAAGGAAGTGTGACCCGGCCTGAGACATACAATGACCACCTCTCCCTGTAGACTAATCTATGATGAAAAATGCTAGATGGCAATTTCAGAATACACTATACGCAGCTTGTTATCAGTTACCTGATTCCATTCCGCCTATCATACCCCCTGAAATTTAGCACAAAGGAAGGAACAAGCCTCAGATGCTAAAAACTGACAGATCTTCATAGCTGGTAACTCTCGGGCAGTCTGCGCATATAAGTTTGCATGCACACTGCCTGGGGGTTGGGACCCAATATAGGTCAACTCTTTGCCTTGGTCTAATAACAGCGCTAAAATACGCTGCTGGATTGACTATACCATGGGATTGCATGAATCAAAGAAATTTATACTCTGCATTGCGCTCTTTGAATCTGCGAAGATAACAAAATGTTGCTGCAAAGGTCTACCAGCAAAGTTAAGGGCGTAACCTTCACGTATAATTTCGCCATACAGACAGAAGATATTGACTAGAGCTGAAAGTGCAGACCCGTGACCACAAACATAAGCACAATTAACTGTTGGATCTATCTTGAACAGATCAGTGAAGGCATTAATTTACCCTTTTAAGTCTGCCAAAAGGATGCGATACTCCTGCAAGTATCTTCAAGTGGCCTTCTGGAAGGCCAAAAGTGAGCAATTACTTGGCAAGTCGTCCATATTGGGCTTGCCATGAATCACTGTTCAGCCATACAAGGGAAAACAAACCCTGTGGACTCGCTTTTAGCCTGCAGACGAAGTGAAAATCCCCCTTTGACTGGAGGCCTAGCTACGCTCCTGACTCTGGGCAAAGGCAACTTCCAAAGTATGATTCTTAGGCATACGATACAGGTTGGTTTCATACTGTATAGGGATAGTAGCATACGGTGGAATGACAAGTAGGACTCTCCACTGGACTGAAACGATACGCACTGGTTGCAATTAGGAGTCTCCAGTGACGAATGGAATCCAAAATCTTAAGTGCGGTGTTGCTGACAGTCATGCACAATATATGGTGTATGTACCACAATGCCACGATATTCTCCGTAATCTCTATAACTGTGGCTTGAGGGGACGGATGCCACTGTTGCTTTCCGCTTACCTCTTAGGCCGTTCTTTTCGTGTTCGTGTCGGGGCGGCTCTTTCCCGCCCGTTTGTCTTGGAGAATGGTGTGCCTCAAGGAG
Organism: Lithobius niger; assembly: GCA_023313725.1. Taxonomy (NCBI): domain Eukaryota; kingdom Metazoa; phylum Arthropoda; class Chilopoda; order Lithobiomorpha; family Lithobiidae; genus Lithobius; species Lithobius niger. Next base: position 43,496 of record JAHWFP010224377.1, on the reverse strand, counting down.
GTGTTCTTAGTGTCATCTTGTTTGCTATTGGGATCAACCCCATTGCTCAGCAAGCTGCTGTTCCCCAGTCATTGTTTGTCAATGACTTCGGCCTGCGCTTTCGGGCAGCTCGCATGCAGACCTGCGAGCGGCAGCTACAGCTGGCGATTAACAAAGTCCAGACCTGGGCAGTCAGTAATGGTTTCCGGTTTTCTCTGGACAAGACTGTGTGCATTCACTTTTGCCGCCAACGAACGCTGCACCCAGATCCTTGCCTGTACTTGGGGCAGGCGCAGATTCCTGTTGTCCCACAGGCACGTTTCCTGGGTCTGGTGTTCGATTCCAGGTTATCTTGGCTTCCACACTTGCGCCAACTTAAAGACAAGTCTTTGCGGGCACTTAACATCTTGCGGGTTCTGTCGGGCACTTCATGGGGTGCCGATCGCGCTGCCATGTTGCGCCTCTACAGAGCCCTTGTCCGCAGCAAACTTGATTATGCGTGCATGGTGTATGGTTCGGCTAGTGACTCGACTCTCCAGATGTTGGACACTGTGCATCACAGTGGCCTGCGTGTGGCGACTGGGGCATTTCGAACTTCTCCAGTGGTCAGCCTCTATGCTGAGGCCTCGGAGCCACCTTTGGCCATTCGTCGGCGAAAGCTGGCCATTCAGTATGCTGTGCGTTTACGTGCTGTGGAATCCAGTCCTGCTTGGTCCATGGTTTTTGGGCCAGACTTGCGAGTCGGTAGACTCAGGGTGGGTAAGGGTGATTTCCGCGATAGGCTCCAGCAGTCCTGTCAGGAGATAGCCTTTGAAATGCTCAGCGTCTTGAGGCTTGGGGGGATGCCAGTAGCCCCTTGGCTTGTCCCAAGTGGCATTTTCATTTTCGCTCTAGCGTCCCTCCCGAAGGGTTCCACTCTACCTGCACGGTACTTACAGGAGTTCCGGCGGCTGTGTTCTCAGTACGCCGGTTATCAGCGGCTGTTTACTGATGGGTCGAAGTCAGACGCTGGCGTGGCTTGTGCTTGTGTTTGTAAGGGAGTGACGGTTGCCCACGCCTTCCATCAGGCTATTCTGTGTTTTCTGCAGAGCTTTTGGCTCTCGGTTTGGCGGTGGAATGGATCCTTGGCCTTCAGGGCACGCATTTCATTATCTTTAGCGATTCCATGAGTGCCCTGGAGTCCTTGGCGAATTACAATCCTCGGAACCCCTTGACACAACGTGTCCAAGCTTTGCTTTCCCGCATGCCTGGCCAGCGGAAAACCGTGCTTTTCTGCTGGATCCCGGGCCATGTTGGGATAGGTGGAAATGAGCAAGCGGATTCTGCAGCAAAAGGGGCCCTTTCTGGCCCTCTCGGTCGGGATCTCAGGCTTGTTCCCTCGGACGCTTTTCCAAATCTGCGTCTGAGGTTACATGCTTTTTGGCAAGCCTCGTGGGATGGACAGGACGGCAATAAATTACGAGCTATTAAAGGCACTGTTGAGGAATGGCACTCGGCGTGTCGTCGCAGTCGCCGTGAGGAGGTGGTGTTGGCCCGTTTGCGCATTGGTCACACTCGACTTACTCACTGTTTCCTTTTGCGGGGGGTTGGCCCTCCTGAATGTTATTGGTGTCGGCGGCCACTTACGGTCCGGCACTTCCTTGTTGATTGTTGCCATCTTGATGGTTTTCATCGTCATTTCCATCTTCCGCATGACATTGTGCGTCAATTGGGCGATAAGTCTGTCCTCCTGTCCGGTGTTTTTCAATTTTTGCAGGAGGTACAGATGTATGACAAGATTTAGATTAGGGGTTTGAATAATATCTCTGTAATGTGTGGTGCAGTGGCAACCCGGACCACTGCACTGTGACTGAGGTTGGCGCTAATGACCAAGCTGTCGACGCGCCATTAAGCCTCGTCTCCCCCCCCCCCCACGATATTAAGTATGCTCTCTGGTGATGTTATCTGCGGATGCACCTCAGATGCCTTGTTGTTGTACACCCCTTGGTCAAAGTAGCTTGGCTGATCACGTGTGATCAGCTGTTTTGTAACTGCTACAATTCTTTTTAAGCAATAACAAACTATGTCATTTGCCTTTTTCGTGTACAATTCATGCTTGATAATGTGTTGTTTGAAAATCGCTCGTGTTAGTGTATTAGTGAAACTTGGTTGGTATTTAAATTTATTTAGGTTATTTAGGGTAAATTTATTTAAATTATTTAAATACGCGTTGAAAATTACTTGTTAGTAGATTAGTAAACTGGTTAGTTGTTGAACGCGCTAATATTTAAATTATTAGTTGGCTAGTAAATTGGTTATTGAACGCAATATGTATTTTTAGGTAGGCTTGTAAAATTTGATTTGAAAGCTGTTTGTTAAATTTGTTGGGCTAGTAAATTCGAATTCGGGCGGGGAACCGAATTGTCTTAAATTAATTATTAATTTAATTGGGCAAGTTAAGGAAGAACTTAACTGTGTCGGTTATTTGGTTAACGTTTAGTGGAAAATTTAAATTTTTCATTTGTAGTTAAGAAGGAACTAACTATGTAATGGGAGCTTTCCATTAATTAAAGGAATTAAGAATTCGTCAAAATGTTTTTTTCTCTCTTTAATTCTGATTACAGAAAAATGCACATAGAGGTAAAAATATTTTTTTAAAGCTAAAAAAAATAACCGTTGTAGATCGTGTAGATGCATTTAATGGCTAGTGTAAGACGTGAAATGTTTCAAAGAATTTTGAATATTTTGTCACCTGCCAATCCTAGTACGATGCACTGGTTAAATCGGTCTCGGAAAACATTGAACCATGCCCCAGTGTGGTTTCCGAGTGCGTTATATTTTTTAGACAAAACCAACAGCCAAGAGAGACGATAGACGAGTTCATTTCCGTACTAAAAACTATGACCAATTTCTGAGATTTCGATTCTTGCACAGAAGTAAAAACGCAAATGATTTGCGATCGGCTGGTCAGTGTTATCCATAGTGAAATCATTCAACGCGAATTATTCAAGAAAACATTAGCGTTGAAAGAATGTACTAAGCTAGCTTTATCGTTAAGAGGGGGGGGGGGGAAATTGAGGCTTAATGGCGCGTCGACAACTTGGTCATTAGCGCTAATTTATCGTTAAGAGTCAGCAGAAGTCGATCAGATTGAGATAAGACAGAGTGGCACGGTAGCAACAAATTTTGTTAAAAGTATAAAACGAAAGTTTCGTGTTTTAAAACAGAATTTAGCACGGACACATGTAAGTTATTGTTGCAAAAATTCCGGGCATATCCGCTCAAGATGTAAGTTTAAGGAATATTCTTTTGGCCGTTGTCATGAAAAAGGTCATTTAAAAGCTGTTTGTCCGTTATAAAAAAGTTAACAAGCTGCAGGACGAGGTTGAAATTGAATCTGGCAACTCGCAATCGGAAACAGAAAGTGAAAATGAGTCATCCAGCGATTATTTATCAAACAACACGTTGAGTATGAATTTGACAAGCACGACTAAGCATACTAAAGCAGCTAAATGGGCATTAGATTGTGTCGTAAATGATATTCAGCTATCATTTGGTGTCGATAGTGGTTGTGACGGACCCATGGCCGTAGGAAGCGGTACGGCTGGTGCGGCATTTGCCGTACCACTTTTAGGCACGTAGTTTTAAAATACCGCATATCCAAGCACATTACATGCGGCTGCTGTTGTCAATCCTTTGAAGCTGCCCTATAAGGCTTTTCTGCCGCGCTTTGATGAGCACAGTCTGTCCTCTAGTATGAACTAACCACAACTTCCCCTACCTTACGAAGGACAATCAGCTTTACCAGGAGCAGGAGGTTTAGGGAAAAAGAAGCAAAATACATTTTTCAAAACATGGCGCTACCAAGGATGTAAATCTCATTTCGAACTTCCACGTTAAACGTCTAACTTGGAAACCCTATACTATCGTTCCCCAGAATTTACATAGACCGGTAATTTCGGTATTTGGGGTCGTGTCATAACTACTTCATTGCATTAAAAATTTTAATGACAACAATTTGCTTTCAGCCTGGAGATCGAACCATAAACCGATTTCTCTCTCTCTCTGTAACCGATTAATATCTCTGTAATGTGTGGTGCAGTGGCAACCCGGACCACTGCACTGTGACTGAGGTTGGCACTAATGACCAAGCTGTCGACGCGCCATTAAGCCTCAATCCCCCCCCCATAAACCGATTTTCAATTTTTCTCTCTTAAAATGTTGGTAATAACAAAGACCAGGGCATTTCGAACGCTATTTTATTGCGACTGATTTGCGTAAAAAAGCGTTCATATCAATTATATCATATCGCGATTATCTCGTGTCAGATTTCTAGTAATTTAATTTAACATTTCCAATGAAAAAAAAAACGCTTAAAGTTTGCCGTAATAAAAAACTTAACGCTCTAAGGGTACAATACAAGAAACATACATGTAAGCAATCAGTGTCGCAAAAGATGCTCCGGCTTCGTAAGGCTTAAAAAAATCTTCATGATCTAAAGGAACAGATACTAGAAAAAGACGTGTATATCCATCAACATCGCACTAATACGTGTAAAAAAGGTACAACATGTTTTCGTTATTGCGCGCAGGATGCTCAAATATAGTGTGAAGGTATTTCCTTTTAAGCGCCTTTTAACTCTAATCCAAAGCAAGCTTCGGCAAAAGATCAACACCAAACGTTGGAGAAAGCTCAACACAGCAGCCAACTGTCGACAACTTTCTCAAAGTAAGTTTTGTTCAAGTCAGTAATGACAGAAGAGAAAGTATCGCCTACATACATAAGGGGGAGGGGGGAGCTTCGTTAATGTCAACCACATTTTAACTAAACAACAAGAAACCTTAAAAATTCGTTCAAAACATGGTCTACAAAAGCTAGATAAGACACTGCCCTACCAGATTGCTTCAGCTTTCGGGGCTCTGCCCCGAACCTCGCGGGGGGAGCTCCCCCATTCCCAGTAGCTGATTACGTTGCGCCGTACCATTTTTAATTTGCTTCCTACGGCCCTATTATTCAAATATAGTGGTATGAGCATTATTTCCAAGATTGTACAGTCACGCCGTGCAACATAGCCATGAAACAGTTTGATGGAACAAATGATAAAGTACTTGGGATTATTAATGTTAAAGTTAAAATCGGAAACCAAACTGAGTTCGTGGATACGCTTGTGGCTAGCAATGGCGTCCACCCACCATTGATTGGGAAAGACTGAATATCGAAATTTAAAATCAAACTGGCGCAAATTTGGTCATTACAAAATTGGCCATACCAGTAAAGTTAAAACAATTAAATCTACTGTAAATACCGAAGAAATCGTGGCTAAGTTTCCTGAATTTTTCCAGGCTGGTCTGGGGAAGTTCAAAGGTTACAAAGCTAAGATTCAACTTAAAGCTGATGCTAAACCTGATTATCGAAAAGTCCGTCCTGCATCACTTGCACTTAAAGATAAAGTGAACGATGAAATTAAACGTATTGTACTCTTAGGTATTTTAGAGCCTGTCGCAACAAGCGAGTGGGCTATGCCAATAGTAGTAGTACATAATCCGAACGGACAGGTTAGGGTTATTGGCGACTACAGTACCCCAGTAAATCCATTAACTTGAAGTTGATCACTACCCTGTACCAACAGCAGCTGAATTGTTTAGTGAACTTGCATGCTCTGATACTTTTAGTCTCATTGATCTCAAGGATACTTTCCTACAAATTAAGCTTGATCCTATCATTAAGCTCGATCATTAATACGCCGCTAGGGCTGTTCAAATGTTTAAGAGTTCCGCTAGGGCTGGCTAGCAGCCCCGAGATTTTTAAACGTCTGATGGTGGGCTTACAGCCAGCATCCCCAAATGCCAACCATTTTACAATGACATTTTTGGTCGAGGCAAGGGGCGAGAACATGTTTTAGCACTTAATGATTTGTTAATAGCGCTACAAAGCTCAGGATTGCGTCTTGTAATAGAGAAATGTAACCTATCACAGCCAAGCTTGAAGTACTTGGGACACATAATTGATAAAGAAGGCATGCATACGCCGCCTGAAGTAGTGGATGCTATCGTTAATGCATCTAATCCAACGAATATTTCTGAATTACAAAGTTTTCTTGGTTTTATCAATCAGTATTCCAAGCATTTACCAAACCTTGGTCAAGGTTTGTCCCCTGTTCCAAGCTCTAAGTTAAATGGTTATTTGTAAGCTCTAAGTTAAATGGAAAATGGGGTACAGAGTGTATCGAGGCAGTTGAAACTGTCAAAAAGTTGTTTGGTCAATCTAAATTCCTCGTGCACTACAACCCACAACTTAAACTGAAATTAGTCTGTAATGCGTCCCCCCTATGGAATCGGAAGTTGCCTAACGGAAGCGATAGACCTATAGGCCCAAGCTTACTTCTGCGGAGCAAGGCTATGCGCATTTTGATCGTGAAGCGCTAAGCGTTTACTGGGGAGTTAAACACTTTCATGAATATCTCTATGCGCAGCATTTTATTTTGCAGTCCGATCAGAAAGCACTGCTCTGGATTTTTGGCGAAGAAAATTTATTCTTCAGATGGCTGCCGCCAGAGTAAAACGCTGGGTGCTTATGCTGAATGCATATCATTATACATTCCCATTCCAGCACATAGTGGGGAAAGTCAATTTAATCGGCTGACGCTTTATCACGCATGCCCTTACCCACCACTAAAAAGTATAAACACAAAACAAAGCACTATCACGTGTTGGCAGCACAGGCTATTGAGACACTCCCGTTCATGACGAAACTTTAGCATTAGCTACAAAAAAAGATCCTGTAGTGTCTCAAGTGTTAAAATATACAAAGCACGGCTGGCCTGAAAAGGTTAGCATTCTAGTGAAATTTCGTTGGGATGTAACACATTGTTTTGGGGGAGTCACATAATTGTACCTACAGTTCCATAAGCAGGTTCTAAAAGACGTACATAGTGTCCACTGCTGGATTGTTAAAATTAAAGGCTTAGCCAGATTGGTGGCCAGACTGGTGGCCCAAAATCGACGAGCAGCTCACAAAGACAGTAAAAACTTGTGATACTTGCCAGCATAACAAAGATGCGCAACCTTCTGGACCCAAACATAATGGGAGTACCCTTTACAACCGAATGACAGGGTCTCTGCAAATTTTGCTGGGCCAACAGACGGGTAAATGTTTCTTGTAGTGATTGACGATTACTCTGTGGTTAACTTAATGAAGACCACTACTTCGAAAAAAAGTCATAGAAATGTTTGACGAGTATATATGACTGATTTCAGCTTAATTTCGACGCTCGTGACTAACAATGGCTCTCAGTGGATGAGTCACGAATTTAAGAACTATTTGGCTCTAAAAGGCATTCGACGTATTACGGGTCCAGCTGATGCGCCATTTTGTAATGGGTAAGCTGAGATTTTTGTTAAGAATTTTAAGAGAGCCTATAGGGCTGAAAAGGCAGAGGGAAGTTCAATCAAAACAGCCATTAATTACTATTTTAACATCTTCAAGATTCACACCAACTGCTAGAACGCTGCAAACACCTAGCAAATTATTTTTGGATCGGGAAATGAAAAGTATGTTAGACTTACTCTTACCAAATCCTACTGAAACTGTTCGTAGGAAACAAAACGATCAAATCAAGTATTCGCAGCAAAAACCACCCAGTAAAGTTAGACGACTCATTAGTCTGGGCTAGGAATTACTCACATAGTATTGGTAGAAAATGGTTGCCTGCAAAAGTCTCTAAGGAGTTGGGTTACTCATAATTCGAACTAAGAACTGGGAAAGGAGTTACATTGGACGACACGCTGAACAACTGCGCATTCGAGACGTGCAATTGCCCAATAAACCACTTAAAACAATTAAAATCGAAGATCAGGCATAAGTTTTCCCGGGCGGACCAATTCAATGCATGGCCAAATTGAACCAACCAATCAGATTTAAAACCTGTTGATGGCCAAATGATGGTTGAGCCAGAAACTGAAAGCTTAAGCACTTCACCAAACAGCGCCGCACAGCGTTCAGGCTTCCAAAGCGATGTTGTTCTTGATGCCCCTTTAACTAACAAATAAGACACCAGTTCTGAGTAACGCTAAAAAGAGGAAACACAGGACTAGCCCAACCACTGCTGCACAGCCTCCAGTGGTTGGAGGCTGTCCAAAACGCCATCGCAAAAGACCTAAAAAACTAGACATCTAATTATTAAGCAACTATTAATAAATTGTTGTTTTTTTTACTTGCAGTAATTCAATTTCACACCAATTAAAAACCAATTAACTGGAATGTATTGTCCGCATTGATAGTGTGCCCATAAATAAGGCATCGCTTTAACTTGTACCTTGCTTGGTAACATGTATAATGTCGTTCCTGTGCCCGCAGAAAGGGCACAATTTTAATTTATTCCAGAGGTTGGAAAAATGTTTTGTGAATCGTTGTTTGTGTGTCCATAAAAAGTGCACGATTTTAAATGAAACAACTTAATATTTATTTTTTATGTTTCATTTCATGACAATTACTGCTGGGACGCTAATGGGCCAGCCAACAGAAAGCATGCAATAAACAACGGTCAAATTGAAAACGGATTCCACACATATTCAAAGATACCATCAACATTCCGATGTCATCTATAAACCATATACCATCAATCAAGCAGATGCCATCAAAGCCTATCAATAAAGATGCCATCTGATGCAAAAAAAGATGTTACAACAATTTGGATCCTTATCAAAACACAAGATCCAAATTATTTTTTGAAAAGGGAGGCATTGTGGTGTGTGTACCACAATGCCACGCTACGTCAATTAACAGTATTCTCCATGAAGTCATCTGAGGATGCACCTCAGATGCCTTGTTGTTGTACACCCCTTGGTCAAAGTAGCTTGGCAGATCACCTGTGTGATCAGCTGTTTTGTAACTGCTATACAACTGTCTAAGCAATAAACTATATTATTTGCCCTCCGTTAAGAGGCTACTCGGCCACCAGACCTATTATTTAGTTTTCGCAACCATAATTGAGCTTAGACAAAACACGTGTATGGTACAAGCGTAACAGCATAGTTCTATTAGGACCTCAGTCAGTACCAGTTAAAGCCCGCAAGGCATTCAATGAACAGTTGCAGTTGTCGCACAACTGCTTTAGCTGCTAAGTCCAAATAAGCCTGTTATCAAAAAGTAGGCATAGAGCTCGGGCCTTTTCACCATCCGGTATTGGAGTTCTCCCTGAGTGAGTTCAGGGTCAGGACGCAGTACATGATGGCGACACAAGTGGATGCAGGCAGATTTGCCAGAAAAACAGAAAGCCATGGACAGAGGCCTTATCATGCACCTTCTTAACGGGCAACTGCAAGTGCCTATCGCACAAAACCCATGACTGGAAGCGGAGACCAAACACATCCGCAAACACGGTTTGTGGTATGGAGATGTTCTCGTTTAGACCTTATTGCTACAGCAAAGGCAGTACGCTCAAAAGACAGCATTGGGATACACCGTTCTCCAGCATGTAGGGCAAAGGTAGTGTCAACCCGCATATGCAAAAGGCTGCAGACTTCATTACGAGGAAAGTTACCACGCAATCCATGCCATCATAAGAATTCCATATCATTTGTCATTCCACTCTATATCGTCATTTACCAGCTGCTCTAAACATTAGTAATCGAGAAAAATAAAGCCTGCCTTAAAAAAATCGGCATATTTTGCATATTTTCATAGATTGCATGCAGGTTGCAACTTCCTTGCAGGTTTTCATAGATTTTATGCAAGGTTGCAACGTGTGAGCAAATGTGCATGAATATCATGCTGACTGCAACACATTCGCAGATTTTTGTAGCTGGTGTGGAGGTATCATCGACTTTGCAATTACTTCACGTATTCCATGGGAAAGGCATTTCAATGAATCTCCAAATATCACAAACTTCACGCACCACATATTCTAACGAATATATAACGTGCTTTTCAACGAATTTGTGGACTACTGAGATTTGAACCTACTAACATCTTTTATCGTTATTTACAAATATTAGTCGATTAATAGATGTGAGACTGCTAAATGATTTTTTTGATTTAAGTGAATGTCAATCAGGTTCCATGAGAGTAAGATTCAAGTGCTTTCAAGCAATATGCAAGTTTTGTGACTAATTTTTAAATCGTTTTGAATAAGTTTACGAATTTAATCGGGATTACTACAGCCTCAGGACAGATTTTCTTGTGTGCAAAAATATGTAACTAAATATATTACAAAAATACACATAAAATGTCTATGTTTGTGAGAACAAGTATAATTTGAGTTGCTGCCAGGGAAAGAGCTTCATCATCATCACAATGTTTGAGGTTGGCTAGCTGAAGTAGGAAAAACAACTCTTATAGGGAACTCGAAAAACAACTCCTCCCAAATTAAAAGTTTTTGTTACGTTTGTTATATATTGTATATTACGTTTGTTACGTTATATGTTGTATATTAAGTTTTTGCGAGTTATTTGGAGGGGTGGGATTGAGGCTTAATGGCACGTCAGCAGCTAGGTCATTAGCTTCAACCTCAGTCACAGTGTAGTGGTGCGGGTTGTCACTGCACCACCCATTACAGAGAATGAGATGTGTAATAACCCCCAAATGCAGATCCTATCATGGACCTGTACCTCCTGCAAAAATTAAAAAAAAAAACCTGGACACGAGGACAGACTTGGGTTTTAAAATTTGTGCAGGAGGAGTTATTTTGAGTTATTTGCTATGCATTATGTTACCATTGTGGGCAACTGGTGAAGGAGCTGAGCTTTGCTTAAGTAACACATCAGAGCTTGTTAAGTAAGGTAAAGTTATTTAGCAATCTGTAGTAGACCCTAAATAGTATGAACGATGTATACAGAAGACTCTAAATAGTATGAAATATGTACAAAATTAGGATTTGAGGTTTTCATGTCAAAGAAATCTGGTCAGTTCAATAATTTTTTTGTTTTTAAATATGGTTATTTGGTTTTTAAATTTCGAAGTCCACCCGTAAACCTAAGTTTCATTTTTAGGACCCAATACATTACTGGACACTGAAGTCCATGGAACCCTTGAAAATTGCAGATAAACGTTTGTAGAAAAAGCCTTAGAAAATGTTTAGTTCGTGTAGTTAGTGAGGCAGAGCATCTGGGCGACTGCTGTGGGGAATTTTCTGGACAATCTTTCAGCCGGGTGATGAGCTGATGGTTCTGTTTCTTCTTTTTGATTTTCTAGATTTCTGTATTTTCTTGATTTCTAGATTTTTTTTGACCTTATATCATTGCCACTAACTTAAAGCCTACAGCAGAACTTTAAAAATTTTAAGTTTGAATGTTGAACTAAAATTGTGACATAATATAGATGACGTCGGTGCCTTACTTAGTGTTATTTGATGACAAATACCGACAGGTGAGTAAACTTCTGTAAACCGTACCAAATCCATTTCGACCAAATTGGTGACCGTTTCTTTTTTATTCTGCAACAGATTAAAACGGATCAAATCAGTCTATCGAAAAACAATTTTTTAATTAAAAAAAATGCTGCCAATTGCGTTACAATAGTAACAATAAACTTATTTACTCACACAACAAATTGATTGTAGTCCTAACGAAACAGTTAAAAAACAAGATCCACCCTCAGGTCAGTAGTCAAAATATCAGCCCAGGTCGTGAATCAACACCCGCTTGCTTTAGCTGAATTTGTAGACAAATTTCGATCATTAGTCGTTTTACTTTTTGACATATGAAATTCAGGAATGCTGCATTACCAACAGTTAGTTCCAAGGTTGACTTTCGAACCTGGAATCCAGAATACTGTTGAATCAGTGCAGAATTAGTGTTAACTCTCAGGAGAGAGAGTTTTTATCAGGATTGGTAGACTACTAATCTCTAGAGATGTATGCTTTACATAATGGCTTAGCAGGCTTGAGTTGGTCAACTGTTGAAACAGTAAGGTATACAATTTACAGACTGGGTAAAATTTAAATTAGAAAGAAAAATTAGAAGGATACCTTAGGCTTTTTTACACCTACAGACGCAAACTGTTTTCATACCTGTGTAGGTTGAGTATCAGACCTGTTTTCCTATCCGTAAGAAACTTTAAAAAAAAATTAGTTTTTGTTTTTTGGTTTCATTTTTTTTTACAGGAAATGGCAGTGTTCTAATGAATACTGCAAACCTTAGAAATCAAGCAAATTAGCTAGGCTTATCATATGTACGTATGTACTACGTAGGCAATAAATAATACGCACTATTCCTGAAATTAATTTGTGATGCTAGCGATATAGCCAAAGCAAAATAACAACTCCAATGGGCAAAGTGTAAGACAAAGTTTTCAAATATAATGATGAGATGTTATGATAAAGAGTAATACTAATGCCACGGGGGTGTTTGGTTATGACAAATTGCATTACGGTAACGGGTGTTTGGTAACAACAGTGAGCTATTCGGATTTAAATCCAAAAATTAGCTCTGGACCACTGGTTCTGCTCCAAAGGTTAGATAATGCCCATTTACAGCAAGGTTATTTTATCCACAAAGAATTCCATGTTCTAAGATTTAATTTAATGTTTCATTATTGCTGCCATTGCAATATTGTAAAATATTTGCAAATTGTGAACTCCTGGCTGGAAAATAAAAACAGTTTTTAAACTGAATAATTCTCCCGACTGTGTATGGACGACCACCCCAAAGGCTGAATTCGAATGGTAGTTCGGTGTGTGTTTTTAATATTCCCGTTGGTGTTGATTTTTTTTTTAGGTGTAGTGTTGTAGTTCTTTTGTAAGACCAGAAAAAAAGGTGAGTGGGCCCGCACAGCTGTCAGTAAATCTGCACTACATATGATGAAGGCATCCATATCAGTGTGGAGTTTCCTTCTAATCGTAAATTGTCGGCCTCTACCTCATTTAAAATAGTTAAGGATCCTTCATACTTATGATACCCAAAGCTTAAAAAAGTAACCAATAAATGAAGAAACACAATGGAGCCAACGTTTTGAACAGCTAGAGACGACAAATGAACAGGAAAAAATTACGAAAACATTTACGTGACGTCATGGGTAGGAAATTGAACCCGAGTCTTGGGCCTAAAATGCAATTAATCACCATGCTTACTCGACACTGTAAAGAGCGCTGCTAACTTGGCATACTGATCCCAAGAGGTGGTTGACTCCAGATCTCTAGCCCTGGACAAATATACACTAGGATACAACAAGGTTAAAGAAACGAAATTAACTGCAAATATTCGTAATGCACGAAGACCATGTACAACCCAACATCTGAAGGAACAAAAAAAAACCTCAAGAATCTAAATGTGTGCTTGTTTAAATCTGTATGACAAAATACACCATTGCTTCTTTATTCCATTCCAAACCAACAGAAACTGGACCAACTTGAAACTAACTTAAACATTTGGCAGGTCAAAACTATTAACAATTATCATTATATATATTTACGCAAAATAAATTTTGGGATTTTAATTTCACGAAATTGCCCAACGTAGTTGATCAAAATATTTTTAAATATACAACTTGAATATTAATAAATCGTTATGGAGGGTGGGGCAGAAAGGACGGAACATCCTTGGCAATCAAAGATGGTTAATGTTAGGATAATGAAACTTTGCATGGTATGTAGGCGAACGGGGAGCCAACTAACCATGAATCGATCACTGACCTTGACGCATATTTTCAAGGTCACCGTGATGCTAACTTTTTAACTATACTTCGTAGAACTCCAGTCTAAATTAGAAACTTATAGACATTGGCAAGGCATGGCCATTACAAAAAACAGAACGAAATTCAGTACGCTAGTTTAGGAGTTACGAAAATTGCAAGCATCATTTTGTTGTGCTGACCGAGTGGCTTTCCTGCCAAACAGTGAGTGTAAAATTAAGTCCAGTGGTCCTCAAAGTATATGAAGTATGCTTGGAAACAAACAGCAACTGACACACTGATGACTCGACACTAGCTCAACACAACCTGCTACATTACACGTATAAACAGAATGGTGCTGCAAACTACAGCATCTTATGCAAGTTGGCATAGTTTAGTCACAGTGGTCGTCTAGAAATGAAACTAATGTTGTTCCTCCCTCAGGGTAACATTTCTGATTTTGTATCAGAGCTGATCACGGTTAATGAATTATGCCAATTTGCGTATGCTGCCAACACCATTACCTACCAATACAATGCATGGTGTACGAAAGAGCCTTTCAGAACTGTTTGGCAGGAAAGCCACTCGGCCAGCACAACAGAATGATTCTTGTAATGCCCGTAACTCCTAAACTAACGTACCGAATTTCATTATGTTTTTTGCATTGGCCATGCCTTGCCACTGTCTACAAGTTTATAATTTAGACTGGGGTTCTACGAAGCATAGTTAAAAAGTTAGCATCACGATGACCTTGAAAATATGCGTCAAGGTTAGTGATCAATTCATGGTTAGTTGGCCCCCCGTTCGCCTACATACCATGCAAAGTTTCATTATCCTAACATTAACCATCTTTGATTGCCAAGGGTGTTCCGTCTTTTCTGCCTCACCCTGTATATGCCATTTACCAGTAATTCATTTGGCTACTTACATGCGTTTTTTTGTTTGTATCAATATATTCTAAATCTTCACCTAGAACCAATTTAAAACACATTTGTGCATTTGAGCACGTTAACCATCAAAGTGATTATTGTAAACTGACAGCCAGAGAATTTTAGTTGCCTTTTACAAAAATGAAATGATTTCATAATGTAACCCATCTGGTCATCTTAAAATGCACGACTGTACCTACCTCTGATGTTAGTATAGTCACATTCAAGATCGGCACCTTAGACAAATTCCACATCTCGAAAGCATCAATTTTTTTTAGGTCAAACAAGTTCAAGATGTCTTCTGTGGAAACACTCCCATAATGAGCTGCTAATTGACAATTATTGATTACTGGATTGTTTTCAAAAAAATCTTTTGGGCAAAGAACAATGCTCGGAAATGTCACACTTGAGTTATGAATGAAGCGAGTATTAACTATTGATGGATCACCACAGTAGTGCCATATTCTATCACCCACTTGATAAACGCATGCACAGCTTGCCAAAAGAAATGCTATCATCCACAATCCTCTATGCCACGGTGAAAATTTCGTATTGCATGCATGACAGAGTCCTGGAATTTCAACGTTTGAAGTATTTACATCTGATGTTTTTCTCATCACGGTTTCACTAGATGGATGACGGCGATGGTTAGAACTGTAAAGCCTAATAATCCTTTGACGACTCTGTCTCAGCTGTCGCAAGTTGAAATTATCGGTAGTCATTTTTGAAAATAGTCCAGGAAAACAGCGAATATCCTCTTGAATATGAACAAACCTGCAAAGAGTCAGTAATAATACACCTTCACTGTGAATTAGTTCATTATAACGCTTATCATGTAACCCTTTCCATTCACCTACTTTCCCAGCATAGTACCTGTCCTCCAAACCAGATAATATTAAGAGGCACGACGCATGCAGTGAAGCCTACTGGCCAAACAGAAAACAAGCATGAGGAACTAGTAATTAAAACTTAATTGGAAAGATATAGTATTGGTTATTAATGATAAACTCTAATAATTAGCACAATATAAACAATTAAGGAAGGTGTGAAAGTGGCACAAAACTCAGAATGTGTATGTGCCTGTCATCAAGACACATGCTAGTGTGTCACCCACCAAGATAAACGATAACATTCAGATAAAATGTATATATGAGAATGGCGACCACTAGACACGTTGTGTCTTACAGCAAAGGTAGTTTGGCTGTTTCCAGCTATCTGAGAATAAATAACAACGCGACAGAAAAGGCTGAAACTTGTTTGATCGGGAGACTTTGGTCGCCTGACAACATAAACGTTACTGTTAAGGACACAGTGTAACGTTGATATTTGCCTAATTACTGGCTAACGCTTTTTTTTGTATCACGAAAATAAATTCTTCCATGCGGTGGATAAAGCTGGTTCTTAGCTCATTTTACAGGTATTGCTGTGGAGAAGTGCCCTTTTCATGAGACGTCTCCTAATTGGTCAAGTGGTTCAGGGGTTAGGCACCTCTAAACGACCAAATTGATTGTTTCACATTGTTTTAAACATTGTTATTATGCAACAATGCCCAAAACAAAACTTGTTAAGGATTCCCGTCAAGCTTTTTTGGCCATGTGAAGTCGTGATATCAAACGCCAAGCTCTTTCGCCAAGTTAATCCCACCGACTAAAACTTCAAACGTTAAGTGAAATAATTGAAGATTGCGCAGTAAGCAATTTTCATATATTTCATTTAACCTTCGACCTCTTACTCGGTGGGATTAGCTTGGTGAAAGAGATTGGTGTTTGATATCACGACTTCACATGGCCAAAAAGCTTGACGGGAAACCTTAACAAGTTCTGTTTTGGGGCAGATTCAATATACCACACTTCATTGATTACTTACAATTTTAACGTACGATATGACCATTATAATACATTTACAATAATATCCCATGTACCAAAAAATTTCGAACTATAAAAATCCGTTTACCAAAAATATCACACACTATACAGAAGGGAGAAAAATCAAATCAAATCATTAATTGGTTAGCTATTATACAACGATATACTATTGTTTTAAAATTCATACTTTTATGTGTTTCCTCATGACAGACTTGGTCTTCAGCCATTCTGGTAGTTTGTTAATAAAAAAAAGATGAAACCATATACGCTCTGTGTCTTTTGCCGTAAGAGTAATATTAAGCAGGTAATTACAATAATAATTTAAAAACTAAATACATGGAGTTCAGTACCGTTTTCGGCAGAAATCCTGTTGACCAACTAAAAATAAAAATGAAGACATCAGTTCAACCATTATAGCTAACAAAACTAAATCACTGTAATATTATATCCTCATGATTTAAAACGTTCAGTGTGGTTTTTTTTTATATGTGTGCCCTTCTACTCCTCTCGAAACATTAGCGTCTAAAATTGGACAAAGGTGTCGGAAGAAAAAGAAAAGAAAATTTCTCCTTATTACTGTTAGGCGTACTTAGAAATTGCGTGAGCAGATTGTTCATGGCGATAAAAGCGTTTGAAGTATGAAAAAACAATGGTTGCAGTGTTGCTGCTAGCATGGGCAGGGTTGTAAACTTTCGCATAACAAGTATTGAAAGCGAATATTTAGGGCGATTCCGAAAGTCATAGCGCGAAGTTGATCCGAAGCCTCATTCGAAATTTACGAGGCGAAACGTAAAGCTTTCCCATTTTTCGGCAGTTAACGTACCGTTGCAATTGTAAAGACCACGTTTCGGAATGGTTCCCTCTTTGCATGGTAGCAATTAAAAAGGGCGAGAATATTCATTCTTTGCACAGTGTCAATGAAAAGGGTATTGTCGATTATAGTGGTAACAAAAGAAATAATACGTCATATTATTTTATTATCTGTTTAAGCTTGGACTACAGCTTGATGGCTAAGGTGTCAGCCTGCTAATACGAAGGTTGTGAGGTCGAATCCCGTCCAAGCTGCGAAAATGGGTTATTAGTTTAAGAAGGTATAGTTTGAACTAGGCAGGTATAGCTTAAGAATTAATAATATATACTTTATCTTGGTAAGTGGCCTTCGTGTGGTGTTACCATGCTATGTAACAGAAATATGGTATTCACCCTTTCAGTTAATAAAGACTTATTACATATTTATTTTATTTTGTTAAAAGAAGAAAATAACAAGGACGCACTAACACTGCATCAGTCATTCGACGTGTTGTTTGGTATACTGGAGAAGGATAGAAAATTAATGTGCGATTGACATATGCAGTTGGAAAGGCAGAATACCAACGGGACACGAATATACATTCTGAATGCGTGGTGCACTGAAAAGTATACATATTCCACATTATATAAAAAAAAAACCGTCTCCTAACTTTTACTACTAGAATACGGCAAATGAGCGATCATACGACCAGATAAGGAGTTTTCATCTGACGCTATTATTTTTGTTACAACAAAAAAAAACCAGAACGTTTCATTGCTTTACAGGTTTCCATCCTCCTCGTTCTTTTTCATCAAACTTATACACTTTTTAAATCTACGAACACCTTACTTTGCAGTTAATCCAGCAATAAATTGGAGATGAGGGAGGGAATGGGAATCGTACTGCACTGAGGGTTGAAAGTTGATTATATAAAATTTATTTGCTCTTATTTTGTGTATTAACCGACGATAAAATAACACACGAAAATGTCCCCGTCGTCTCCTGTCGCCGACTGGTGGATATCCCTGGTGGCATGTCGGAATTTTCCTTGAGCTGTTTTTTTTCGGCACCTGACCTGTCGCTTGTCGTTTCCAGCATCCCGTACGACAGTACCATATCTTCGACTCCTGAATCTTCGACAGCCGTTGGCTCGTCACCGGCTCTTTCGCCAATTGTTCTGAGTGTTCCATTTCTTGTGTATTTTTAGTATGACTTGAGTTTCCACTCCAAAAAATTTTTATGTTTATTTTTTATTTTACGCTTGATAAAGGGTCGCATTCAGACCCGAAACGTTGCGTTAGTATTGTATACATGTTGCACCTTACTGGCTTTTATTCATTCAAACCATGTGACAGCAGCTGTTCATAGGTCATTGTGTCTTCAGTTGCGGTTGGCTCGTCGTAGGACGTTGTGTCTGTCGCTTCTCGCACTCCACACAACGGCACCATGTCATCAACTATTGTGCCTTCACCAACAGCTGATTTGTCACCGGACCCTTCGCCTGTCATTTCTTTTACGACAGTGTCGTTTTCTCAGCTGCTTCCCCCGCCTTGGACAACAATACTGTATCTTCAACCTTGGACGACTTGACTTTTCAGACCCAAAAGGGCGACATTGCGCCGTCACATGTCCAGCACGCTGCTTCTGTCTGCAGTGCGGAATTGTACCGACACGGAGTTACGTTAACTCCGGAATTTTCATAAATACTAACCCCTGTGTTGGACCCGGAATTATAGTAACACGGTTTCTGATGTTATATTTATAGCCACAGCGAGCGCGGCAGCGCGAGTGTGGCAGGGACGTTATTTAATCACAAACAAAATCAGGAGTTACGGTAAATCCGTGTTACCAGAATTCCGGATTATTTCAGACACTTTTAAAGCAAATCACGAATCCGGAGTTACTGTAATTCCGGTTCCAACACAGGGGTCAGAATTTTTAAAAATTCTGGAGTTAATGTAACTCCGTGTCGATACAATTCCGCCACCCCCTCCCGTCCACCTATCGTCAATATTTTTATGCCGCCAGATTCGTGTCTCAAACCCAAGGACGGGATTTTAACCGTTCTACAAAACTCCCATTGACCATCCCTACTTTCTTCGGGATCCTCTCCTAGGGTGTCTCCCTTATTGCAGGCTTCGGCACCTCCAAAGAACAGATCCGCGAACTCTGCGGCAGCTCCGAACTTACCATGCTCAGTGCAGGCGAGGTTCGTCAACTCGTTTTCGCCATCTCGATTCCAATCCAGCACAAAGACTCAGTCAGAGTCTTCTCCAGTGACAGCAGCTCCACCTAGACTTCAGTTTCCTGGCTTTTGACGTCACCAGCAAAACAGCTTTCAGTGTCAGCCTCCTTCAGCCTCACAAAGACATTTGCTGCTAGGCGACACTCAGACGGCTAAAGGGCCTTAGACTTTGGTGGTGACAGTTCCCGATTTCCTTCCTCTGTCGCTGAGGACACTTCAGATTGTGCACTTTCTTTCGATCCCACTTTAGGACGGCGGTTGTTAACTCTTCCCGCTTGTACTGACAGTACTGACTCACCTGGTCGTCCTACTGCTTCTAATATTGTTGAGGACATCTCGCCATCTTCCACTGTGTTACACATTTCATCTCGTGACTTCATCATTTCCATTGCGTCGCCTTTCATATCCCACGTATCCGCGGCCTCTCTCCTCTTCTACGATCTCCTGGCGCACCTCCCCCGGACTGTAAGTTTTCCCCGACCTGCGGCTGTCTTTTCGGATCTCCACATTGACAGTTATCTCCGCCAACCACACAAACTTTTAACTGCGTTTCCCCGGTGACCCAGGAAACACCCTGAGACGCCTAACACTGTTTCTACACCACGTTTTTCGTTTCAAGAGGAACGCAGGCTCTCTTCATGCATAGTGGAGTTTCTACATTTTTCTTTCTTTCTTGTTCATTAAGAATTCCTCCTATCCTCAAAAGATCACGATTTAGGATGAAGTATACGTCGAATAAAGACTCCCGCCCCCCTCCCCCTTTTTTTTTATATTTACTTACCACCAACGGTTCCCTCATTCTCAAAAAAACAAAAAAACAACAAAGAAGTAAATAGGGACACAGCAAGGGCGGGTGTCTTGTTTTCGTTTTTTCTACAACCACGGCCAACTGTCCAGAATTTTCTCCAACAGCACGCGACTAACTTTTATCTTCACAACCATGTTCAAAACTTTTGACCTTTGGGTCCTTCGCGCCCGCCTTCTTATTGGCCCCTCTCATCACACCCTTTCATCGGCTTTCCTTCTTTCATTTCTTTCACAACGCGTGTCGCCTTTACCTGGAGCCCACTGTTGTCTTACGCCTATTATCGCCTCACTTCCGCAGCTTTCGTTTTGACGGGGGGCACGATAGGATGTTTTCCTGGCAATGAACAGGTAGTGAATCAAGTTTGTCCTTGAACTACACTTTGATCAACGACGGGCTCACTCGGGCCAGACCGTTCAACCTCTACCAACCTTTTGATCACGTCTTGCCATACCAACTGGCACTCTCCCTGTGCCCTGCACTCCCTCTGTCATCTACCTACAGTTCTTTCAAACCACTCTTTCCCACAATTCCGCACTCAGTATTAGCTGGAACATTGCGTCGGTCGCAGTTTGTGTTGTTACTGCTACTCTTCACTCTTACGTGGTGGATTATTTTGTACCAGCGTGGCTTCTCAACTATCGACATGGGTATATGCCGCCAGATTGTTCCAACTTCTCCCAGTTCCCCCCACATTGATCCTCAGAAAGACAGTCCTCCTCAGCTCTCGGCTCCTGCTTCTGTGCCAATTCGTATTTCTGAAAAATGTTCATGCGCCACCATTGTTTCAGGACGGTCCAGAATCGACCCACATCAAGTATGCACACTTCATTGTTCATGTGACTTTTTCAGCAATCCATGTGACATTTGCCTCACGATTAATGAACCTACATGGAAGAAAATTTTGGTGATGCAGCATAAATCCAAAGTTCGCAAGGAGCAGCAAGAACGCCAAAAACGAGAACTTTTCCAAGCATCTAAACAGGCTGCACTGATCGTCTAACCGTCACAGTCGAATTCTCGTTCTGATTCTTCCAAGCGTAAAAAGATCAAGCAACCGGCATCATTTTTGCCTTCAGGTAAGCAGCAGTCTTTCTCGTTAACCCTACTTCGCTGCTACACAACAAGCCTTTTTTCTTAATTCTAATGAATACACAAATAATTTGTCATACCTGTACAGGTTGCATCCTTAGCGAGAGACTGGCCATAGAGCTGAGAATGAAAACCAGGTGTTACGCAGGAACGGCACACATGATTCGGCAAACAGAATACAAGCATGGGTGATCATCCATTTTGTCGTCTCGGTCCAAGAAGACGGAATGACGCAGGAAAACAGGTGTCGTCGATGATGACGTCTGTCCCATAATTTCACGGACAAGTCTGCCGTGAAGCCAACCTTGGGCAAACGCTAGTCTTTAACAGCTGAACCTTCCGGCGCCAGTCCTGGAAACCAAGTGACGGAGAGCATTTCCTGTAGCAAACACAAGTCGAAACAATGTACGGACTCGAGGTGACCCAACTACTATATAAGCGGTAGACGTAATTAGCATATGAGAGCAAATGAGACTGTTTATATGGAAATGAAGTTAATAAAAGGTAATTAGTAACATTACCAACATATAATTTGGCATAATTATGATTAAATAGTTTAATAACGAAAACATTATGAAATAAATGAGTTATGAGTTATAAAACACAACTAATGGAGTCAAGGCCATTAGCAGCAGTCACGATATGGACCGCCGGCTTTAATATACCCACGCCAGGTACGAAGTGGACCAAAGGTGAATTTAACACCGCAAAAGTCACGGAAAGACACAACGGAAGCCCCCCTCCCTAGAAGCAAAAGTATCCTCACTTTCAGTAAGAAGAGAATCTTTCCACTGCCAGGAATCGGGGAGAGAAAATATGAGAAGAAAAATTTAGTTTTTTCAAAAAACAAAATTCAGAAAAAACTCCTAAAATGATGAATGTTCACAAATCTTCTTTGACACCAACACTATCATACCTGGGTAGTTAAATTGTTTCAAAGATTAACCTTCAAATTTACACACAAAAACTTTTTTTTTAGCACTTTTTCACTTTTCTTAACACCAAATTGTTATTAACCAATCGTTAGTAAAAACAAGAAGAAAAAATTTTTCACCACACATACCAAAAATTAACAGCATGAGGAAAAAAGAACAGTAGTTGATTAAAAATTTTCACTCTGAAGGGGAGAAATACTTACGAACTTAACACTCCACTTCTGGTTTCAATTTTACAAAAAGAGTGAAACAAATACCGCACAATACCACTCCTTCCTCACTACAAGCAGTATTACCTAACACCATAAGTTCCTTCACAAAAAATACAATTTTGCAAAGAAAATTTAACCAAGAATCAGAAAAGAGCACTCCTTGTTCCACCAGATTCAGGAATGCAATAAGCACGAATACAGGGTGCCGCAATTGACCCCATTTCCCAGCATCCCAAAAAAACAACACTGGGTTTCTTAATCAGCAAGATAATACGTGTGTTTAGAACTATAGGGGCATAAAAGAAAAAAAAACTCAAATAGCCAAGATCATTAATGGAGAGGAAGTTAAATTAGTCACAAATTAATTAGCCATTATTTCTCACAACCAAACCTGAAAAAGGGGGATGGAGAAATGAGAAAAAAAAAACTAATTAGCATCATCCGGCTTTTCTTCAGTCCCAATTCACCCTTAAATCCGAGGGTCCTGTGACTGAGGTTGGCGCTAATGACCAAGCTGTCGACGCGCCATTAAGCCTCATCTCCCCCCCCCCTTAAATCCGAGTCTCAAATGAAAAAATTACTTATGAACCTTTCACTCCACTATTTCTCGAACACATTCATACAGTAAAAGGGAACCAAAAAAAAAAAACAGGAAACATTTTCACCATGCCAGTAAAACCATCCCCTATTTACGTGCATACAATTAACTATTGACGAAATTACATATTTTCCACCAGGTACAAATTTAAAATCGAACTCTCTATTGCGAACCCATTTAACAAAAACAAGCACGTTTTTCCTATCTCGGGAACAATAGTAAGACCGAGCTCTTAAATTAAGCTCACGATAGCTACGACAAACGAAAACATGGATCCCACCTAGGGAACAATGATAAAACCACGTCCTCTGTCGGACACACAGATAACTATGACAAAAAATACTTACAATCCACACAGCAACATTCCGCATGATACGCATAGAAATAACGTGGATGAAATTGAAGAAAAAGAGAACTGTGCAAGGTGGTAAGTACTTTTCTTCCTGTAGTGGGGTCCTCCAAGCGATATGTAAAAGAGGTATCCACCTCGTACGCCACGAAAGGTCCCTTCCAGCGTGAAGCGAGCTTGGCTGCAAACACTCTTTATTTTAGAACCTTTGAAGTGGGCTTTTGTTAGAACCTCAGATCCAACTCAAAACTGAAAAGGTTTTCTGGTTTCGTCATCAACAGAGCGATGTTTCTCGTGTTGCTCCCTAAGTGCGTCACGGGCTAAGGAAATAGCTGCTTGCAAACGTTTAGAAAGTTGTGATGCCCAAGTCCCACCTATTTTGATTGCTACCCAATCTAGCTCTAACTAAAGTTTTTACAGTGCTAATGAGGCATCGGAGTGATTCCCAGAAGACATAAAAAGATACAAACTTCTGCTTGATGTTAAATACTCTAGATAAGCGCGGAGCATTGAATTTAAGAAAGATTTGTTATTGTCGTTGACCAATTTTAGACAGGCGCCATATCTGGAAAAGACCTCTCACAAGAACTTCCGCCACCGTCGTCGCTTTGGCATCCCAGGTGCAAAAATCTCGGGGAATTTAGTTAAGTTGTCCATAACTATGAGAAAAAAACGGGTCCCTTTGCTACTTTGGGCAGAGGACCCGAAAGATCCATGCAGTACACACCCCCAGGAAGTTGAGGTATGGCTGCAGCGCCCATGGGTCTTTACGACCAGTGTGGTCATTCATTGCGACCCGGCATTTATGGCAGTGCTAGTGTAAGATGCGACGTCTCGAGCCAACCCAACCCAGGTGAAAAAATGTAGCAAGTAAAGGACAGTTTTACTAACTCCATGGTAAGCTAAAGCTGGGCTGTGATGAGCTCTCATGATGAGCCTTGCACGCTCAGTAGCAGGGATCAGGATCATACATTTGGATTCCCTGAGCTTATCGCAAAAAAGGCGACCAACTACAACGCTTTCGACAGTTGTACCGTACGACACTCTTCTTGCCTTCCTACCCAAAGGTACAGTGGAAAAAGGAGAATCATCCACAAGGAAAAACCGTATGAAGTTAATTACCGGATTGGTAGCTTGAGCATCTTTAATCATCTTCGGATAATCCTCTCCAAAAACACCAGTAGATAACAGTAAAGACTGCCTGGATAAGCCGTCATCTACAACACTGCATTAACCTGCCCTATATTTTATATTAAAACACGATGAGCGGAAAGACCATCGAGACAGTCGCCCTGTTGGACCTTTTGGAGACTATAGCCATTCAAGGGAGCGATGACTAGAAATAACACTGACCTTAGTGCTCTCGACATAAGGAAGAAATAATTTTACAGACCAGAGAATTGCCAAGGCTTCTCTCTCTACGGCCATCATTTTGATTTCTGCATCTCTCAGTGCATAACAAATGACCCAAGGACCATTTTTACCTCCATGCAGAAGTACGGCACCCAAAGCCAAATTGCTACTGTCGCACCGAATCAGAAAGGCTATGCTGAAATAGGACTGGGCAAGGATTGGAGCAGATATTAGCTTAGCTTTTAATAGTTGAAAAGCCTCCTCACATTTTGCATCCTAGTGCCACTTCTTAGCAACTGAAGAGGCAGTAGAGTTAGCTCCTCCACATAGCGTCTGAAAACCAAATATCCCCAACTAAGATCTGAGCTCCTTGAGTTTGGTAGGCGACTTCATATTCGCAATCACGTCTATTTTCTTGGGGTCGGGAAGAATACCATGGTCTGACAGGTTGAAACCGAGAACACGTGTCTCAGTGCAGCACAAATGAAATTTTTCAGTATTTGCGGTCAATTTGGCAGTCGCTAACCAGTATAAGGTCATCATGATAAAGAAAACAGACCCTGGAACTCATCAGTCCACATCAATCATGCGCTGAAACACTTTACTCGCGTTCCGGAGTCTAAACATAATATACTTGGTAGGAGGGGGGGGGGAATGAGGCTTAATGTCGCGTCGACAGCTCCTTGTAGGAAGCGCCAGGAATGTAGAAAGTGGTGAGTTTACGAGAAGTTAAATCCAACAGGATCAGATGGTAAACTGGCTTCAAGTTGATCATTGTTATAAACTTAGGAGTTCCTAGTTGCGCCAAAATCAAGTCGATTGATGGAAGCGTGTATGAGTAAGGAACAGTGGCACCATTAACGGCCCTAAAATCGACTCGGAAGCGATGTCCCCCTTCAGGCTTAGGTTTCAAGAAACAGGGGCTTGCATGAGGGCTTGAAGAAGGCTGAATTCCATCGTTCTTAAGCAACTTAGCAATTGATTTATGCAGTTCACGCAACTTCACAGGATTTGCTGGAAATGGTCTCGTATAAATAGGACTACTGCGTGTCGTCTCAATATGCATATCAGCAGTCCTGCAGCTTCCTAATTCTTCACGGAAAACACTTCTTGAATGGCATGTGAAAATTTCTGACATTTTAAGTTTTCGTTAACTGGAATACTGGCCCCGTCAATAACTGTTTGCCACCGTAGTTGAGTGTCAACAAAATTACATGTTGGCTCCTC
>JAHWFP010224376.1:0-10301 GCA_023313725.1 Lithobius niger | reverse complement strand
CGTCTAACTGGAAAATCTCATAACTGGAAGAACGTATAACGGAAAACAGTATAACGGAATATCATCTAACAGGAAATTCGTATAATGGAGGCGTCTAACTGGAAATTCGTATAATGGAAAATCGTGTAATATCCCTGCCTCGCTCGCGCTGCTGCGCTCGATGCGGCTATTCATATGGGGCGTCGGACGAGCGTCTAACTGGAAAATCGTCTAATGGGATAACTGTCTAATATTTGCATAAATAAAAAAATCTGGAAAATCGTCTAAACGGAATATCGTCTAATGTAAAATCATCTAAACGGAATATCGTCTAATGTAAAATCATCTAAATGGAATATCGTGTAATGGATAATCGTATAATGGATAATCGTCTAACTGGAAAATCGCATAATTGGAAGAACGTATAACGGAATATCATCTAACAGGAAATTCGTATAATGGAAAAG
Organism: Lithobius niger; assembly: GCA_023313725.1. Taxonomy (NCBI): domain Eukaryota; kingdom Metazoa; phylum Arthropoda; class Chilopoda; order Lithobiomorpha; family Lithobiidae; genus Lithobius; species Lithobius niger. The sequence continues at coordinate 9,855 of JAHWFP010224376.1, read as the reverse complement.
CGTCTAACTGGAAATTCGTATAACGGAAAATCGTCTAATATCCCTGCCTCGCTCGCGCTGCTGCGCTCGCTGCGGCTATACATATAACATCAGAAACCGCAGTTAGACGTTAATCCAGTTAGACGTTTATACAATTATCCATTATACGATATTCTGTTTAGATGCTTTTCCAGATTTTTTATTTAGGCAGATTTTAGACAATTATCCCATTAGACGATTTTCCACTTAGACGTTCGTCCGACGCCCCCGAGCGAGGCAGGGACATTAGACGATAATCCATTATACGAATTTCCAGTTAGACGATAATCCATTATACGAATTTCCAGTTAGACGGTTTTCCATTATGCGAATTTCCTGTTAGACGATTTTCCGTTATACTGTTATACGGTATACATTCTTCCAATTATGCGATTTTCCAGTTAGACGATTATCCCTCGCCCCATACATATAACATCAGAAACCGCAGTTAGACGTTAATCCAGTTAGACGTTTATCCATTATATGATATTCCGTTTAGATGCTTTTCCAGATTTTTTTTTAGGCAGATTTTAGACAATTATCCCATTAGACGATTTTCCAGTTAGACGTTCGTCCGACGCCCCCTAAAAAACCTCACTAGAGGGTCTCAGAGCTGCGGCCGTTTGGGCTCGATTTTGCAGGGAAGCCAGCGCAGCTGCCCCTCTTGGCTTACGCTCGGTAGGTGTCTATACGAGCAAGAGCTTCTTTCAAGAGCTTCTTTTAGGGTTTAAATTCAGTGTGCGGTGCCATTAGTTTCTTATGTTTTCTTTTTTAGTAATTCGTGGCAAACTGATCGTAGCCGGTAACGTCGGAATTAGTAGGAGGCCGTTACAAAATCCCAGCAAGGTGAGCCAGAAGAGTATCGCTTCGTTGCCGCCATTTTTTCCGCCAACTAATGCCAACGTTTTTAGGAGGGCGCTGCTCGCACGCTAAATCGCTTCTCACACCAGTGATACATGTGTAGCAGCGAATGACGCATCCTCCCCAACAACTAATAATCCTAGATTTGATTGTCGCATTGAAACACTACAGGAAAACGCAGAACCGTAAAAACAAAAGGATTTCGTTAACGACACACATTAGCTTCACCTAAAAAAAACCCGACAGCATGTTGCATGGTTGAATAGGCTTATTCTCGAACCAAATTCTCCCGTATAGCTGCTACTCACTGAAATGGCAGGTAAAAATTGGGCATAAAAGCATTAGGCATTAAATCACATTGCCACGGCAACATCAAATCTCTGCACTTAGTTGCATAAATGAATAAGCATACTCTAGAATCCACTCCGTTAGCTGCTACTTACAAAATTAAGACAGTACGTAAAAATTAGGTCTAAGATTATACCTAAAAGCTAACGCATTTGAACTGCCAATTGTGAATGTTAGTACTTTTAGATTACACAATAGAGAGCACTATTGCATTGTGTGATAGAGGTGTGTGCCTCAACATTTTCAAAAGTGGCAGAAGTATACAGAAGACCGGCTTGTTTTACTGAGGCGCAATTCGAAGCAGAGCAAATGAGCTTGACATGGTGTCTCTTTTGTCAGTTATAACTTTTTGTTCCACTTCCCACTTATTTCAAATTTTGCTCATGCATTCTTATGCCTATACAGGGAGTAACTGAAGGGTCTGTACAAACTTTGAGGGTGTGGTCGGTCTATGACCAAATATAAGACGAAAAAGTCCTATAAACATGGGTCTGGAAGTGAACACATTTTTAGTTACAGCCCCCCCCCCTCAAAGTTCGGGGTAAAAAGTTGAAAATTTTTCATAACTTCCACCTAAATTTTCCAAAACAATCCAATTTTGGACACCATTCATCAGTACTGCACAATTCATATTAGTTTGAGGTCTCACAGCTTTGTCGATGGGGCAGTGTGAGGAAGGGGGACAGGGATGGGGAGGAGGGAGCATAACCTTTTTGGGCTTTATTTATTGAAAAAAAAAACATTACGTCGCCATGCAGAGCACCAATGCCAATTAGGCATCGTGTTCTTTTCAGAAGTAAGGAATTTGTAGGCTTGTGTTTGCTCCTCTTGAAGTAGGAAAACTAATACGTATCTGCATGGATGAAGATCTCTGAAATACGCAAACGAGTCCTATTTTAGTGAAATATTTTCTTTTACAACAGACCAAAACAAACATAGCTGTACGTGCTGTTGTTGCTGGGTAGCCTCGAAGTAGTCCTACCGATTGATTGTCATTTTTGCGCCACAAGCTCTGCTTCGTAGAAAAGCTGGAAGAAAGGTTTACTGAAGAAGGCTGCTACTCGGAAATGATGCCTTTCTTTGGCGATGTAATGTTTGTTTCAGTAATTATGCCCCCCCCCCCATCAACCTCCTCCTTCCCCCTCATTGTGGTCCCTTCCCCAAAGTTATGAAACATTGTACTGACATAAATTATGAAGTACTGTAATTGCAAAAATAACGTACCAAATTGCATTGTTTTGGAAAATTTAGGTGTAAGTTACGAAAAATTTTCTTCTTTTTGCCCCGAACTTTGGGGGAGGGGGGCTATAACTAAAAACGGTTTCATTTCCGGACCCATGTTTATAGGACTTTTTTGTCTTATATTTGGCCATAGACCACACCCTCAAAGTTTGTACAGACCATTCGGTTACACCCTGTACTTGTAGAATTATGTTGGTAAATATATAAAATTGGGCAACAGCTTTAGAGGAATTTGACTTTCAAACATGAAAATTATACCCACACATCATGAATCCTACATCAGGGCCAGACAGTATTCAAAGGAAATAAACCTGTTTAAACCAATTATAGTGAGAGTCGATTTGTTTCCTCTTGCCAATACAGCGATCGATATGGCTACTAATTGTCTAACACGTGTGAAGAATTACCCCTCCTAAGAATACAATCCAAACACCAAAATGATTTCTTGGCCGCGGATTCACGACGTGTATCCAACCGTAAAACCAGTGGTGGCTTGATTTCTAGCTTTTGATCAACTGCGTTGGATGGCATGGCGGCACACACCCCTCAATTAAAGACGAGCCCACTACGATTCTTCTATCGGTTTCATTTTAAACTGTAAGTTTAATTAGAACACTAGTGAACTGAATCAACATTAAATATATTCAGCACCGTTTGGCAGTTTTACGATACGGAAAGCCTCCAAACCGTTTAGTCTCAGCGTTTTGAACATTTCATTTATCCGATGCGACGTTGCCACGTCGCACGACTGATAAGGATGAAATATCTAGATAGCACAGTCATTGCCCAAAAGTAGTTTTATGAATTTGCGTTCCCCTCCCCTGACAAAAAAAAGTCATACAGTAGAAGTTGTTTTAAATATTTCTCTTCCTCCTCCAAAAAAAAAAAATACTAAGCATCAAAGTCATGAACGTTTGTCCAAACAAGTAGCCTAAGTCTACGCTAATTTCATGCCGACATGACTATGCAAGCTTGTTATCCAGTTTGTACGAATGAGATCAGTGGAAGCCGTGTGCCTTCGTCAGTGATCTGTGCAATAATTTGCCAGTCATTGGTCGGTTGGTGGTGACATCAGACGCTGACGAAGGTTACATAGTTCCCAGTAATTGGTCGTGGATGGATGACGTCAGTCGGCTGAAGAAAAAATTACGAACCTCGTACGTTTGCTGCTAACAAAAATCTTTGATTATTTCTAGTGGAGGATTTCCCCAACGGATTCGATCCATTTTCGAACTTAGACCTAGAAATGTGCCATAGAATATGTGTGCAAAATTTGATAGAAATCCGATAATTCGTTAAAACGTTATAGCGCGAACACCCAGACAAAAAAAACCGTTCGCATAAGAGTCTAATCGACTCTAATAATCGGAAATGCAGACGCAGCTAAAATACTTTAACATATATGATACACAAACAATAATTCAACCCATATCTCAATCGTATATATAAGCCTTATCACCTTTTTTTTTCAATTTGAGTATTATTTTTCGTTCATTTCCTCATGTTTACGGCTATGTTTTTACCGATGTTGATTTTATTTCGAAATGTGTCCCAACTTGATGGTTTTTTGCCGTTTCAGTATAGTATACCATTCGGATGGATTTTAGTCTAGAGCTGTCCAGTGGTGCTAAAATACTTTTAAACTTATTAGCAAACACAAGAAATATTCCCAACAGTACGTATTTCCTAAAAAGTCCCAAAATTGTATTTTTAGTCTTAGTTTACTCGACGTGTTTCTTACATAATTAATTTCTGATTTCAAACAGAAATTTTTTTTGTGTGAAGAGGTTTGTTTTATTATTTTGATAAAAAAAAAACACTTTCTGGTTTAAGATACTTCGCCCTGTACACGAACGCTATTGCCAATAACTTGAAAGCAAACAGTCATCGTGTAAACTTGCTCTAACAGCAAGGGGATCTTGGCAAAGTCCTGGCAATGTCCTGAGCAGAGAGAAGCGTGGAAGACTACCCAGCTAGAATCGGTGGTGGTACTGTAGTATATGCAGTGTACCGACACGTTACTACATGTAGTATGCAGTCTACCGTCACGTTACTGTAGTAGTATGTCACGTTACTACTGTAGTGTGAGGTCTACCATCAAATAAATGCACCGAAATTTCTTGGTTGGTTCGATGGTTAGGTTATGTTACGACATGGCGTAGACCATAACCTGCCAGTATACCGCAGACATGTGGCACACCAGAAGATACGTCTATGGGATCCAAATGTGGCTGTCGACGCGCCATTAAGCCTCAATCCCCCCTCCCCCCATGTGGCCATTCTGCATAATCATTCGGTCGTTTTTTATAGCTGCGGAAACACTGGTTGTTGGGTTTTATAGAGAGTGAAAAACGCTATACAAGGTACTGTTGATTAGATTTAAAAGTAATAGTGTTTATATTAATAGGAGTGACATTTTCTAATAGCAATCCTTCGAAACCGTCAAGGTGATCCGCCTGAGGATGTAAGCACCTGTTGCACACCCTGGTTGGACCCGTTGGCATGTCCCCATCGGTGGCTTCCATTACCGGTATTGCAGAAGAGCCACTTACGAGTTATTTCTCAGTCAGTATTGCTGTCACTCATGAGCATGATAATCCTCCCTCGCTTATGGTGAAGTAAAACAAGACTACAATTTATGTTGAACCACGTAGAATTTTCCAAATTCTTAACACTGGTTTTGCTGTGCAGGAGGTTTCCCCCTTTTTTTTCCATTTTTTTTTCTCGGCCACAGATTCGATCTAATCGAATGCAATTCGATGCATTCTATTCAATTTCTTTGAAGAATTGGTTTTCTGCATGTGGTAAGTTATTTCTAATGTACAATTTAGCTGTTAGCTTTCATCTGACTCAACTAAAGTTTCTGTGAAAGGTTATCTTTAAAGAAGATTGGAAACAAGATCGGGAAAAAAAATGGAAAAAGAGGCACGATCATTTTTGAAGCACGAACAATCAATGAAAATTAGAAGGCAGGGGGGAAAATGTATGGTACAGTAACTGGAAAACTTGGAATACATCCAGCCAAAAAATAGAAGAAAAAAAAAAAGAAGAAAAAGGGGAAACTGTGACTAACTCAGCAAATTTACATTGAAATTTTTGGCAAAAGTGGATTTGGTTCCCATACGAGAGAAGGTTGGTCCTTCCTTCGCAGGCTTTTTATTAAATTGCTGTTGGGTTTTAGGAAAAAGGGCGGAGGAAGTCGGCCTCCACATCCACTCTTTTGATCCATCAGTGACGAGTTGAAAATTACGGTGCCCAAGAAAAGAGTGGCATGTAATACAAGACCTACCATTTTGTTAAGTGGCAATTACAGGTCAATTTTAGAAAGCAGCAAGAGGAAGAAGTTCTGGTACTAGTTTTTTTTCCTGCTTTCTTCCCCTTCAGCTTTTAGACGGCAGCACTTAATTTCAAAGCTCGGTCCATAAAGGTTTGTTTGGTAGCGAGAAAATTAAAGGGTCGCTCTTGTTTTCGAAAAATGCGACATTAAAGGTAGCGCCAAAAGGTAAACTGTTCGTTCCGTTTTTTTTTTCTTCTTCTTTTCTTGCTGGTGGGGCTTTTGAGAAATAGTTTTTGTCTTGTTGGGAAAAAAAATAATGATTACACGTCAGTTGTCAGGCGATAATGTAAAAGGAAACGATAAGGAATTGGTGTTTGGCTTACTGAATTGTTCTTTTGTTAAAGCTGTGAATAATCCATGAACAATTTTACCATCACCCCACGACAGGGTTGAAATCCCAAAGTGGCACTATCACCGACTGAAAAGGCGAACGAAAATACCATGGCACCATCTAGCGGCAGTGATATTGTTAAACTTTGCAGCCTGCTCCCAGGTGCGCGAGGACGTACCAAATTTTCACTCAATAACTATGGAGGTCGTGGCTTGTTTGTTTCGTTAAGAGAAATGCCGTTGTGCATTCCTTCGTTTGGTGTAAGCAAGTGCTAGATAGTGCTAGACATCGCTAGATGTTGGCAGATTCTGCCGACTTTCAATCGATGATAATGCTACTTTTTACCCTACTGGATGTTGCAGTCTAGTCCTGAAAAGACTTTAAAATTTGAACGTATCTTGGTTTCAAGAAACAACTTAAGACGACAATTTCTTGAAAACTAGATACATATCTCGTTTCGACAAAAGACCCGACGACGTCGAGATTCAGTGTAATACAATAGTAATAAAGTTTCAACAAGTCTTGATACAAAAACAACACGATATGAAATGCACGTAGAATGAATTATTCTGGCATGAAAGCCTTCCTCGTTCAGCTGAGCTTCTCGGTTTTTAGCTTTGCAAACCTCCTAAAAATGCATTAAAAACCCTAAAACTGTATAAATTTGGTGGCTTTCCTCCTATTTCCTCGTTTAAAACCAAGAGTGACTTTCATCCTTGAAAGTATTTTTTACACAATACCAAAAACTGCTGACTCCTCCCTGGTTTGCTGTAGAAAGATTAATGGCACGTTCTTGATAACTGCTCGCAAATTTGCAGACTTTTTCTGCTGCGCACTTCGATAAACTTGAAAATTGCCAACGTAAACTAACGAAGTGATTGGTGCTCCTCTATTCGTCACCTTCCGTACAATGAACAGCTTAATACTCCTTCACTTCGTGAGAGGTTTGATAGGGGTGATCTCATTCTTACCTAGCAGCTTCTTTCGGGTTCCTTCTCTAATAACCCGTCCAGTTTTTTTACTCGTAATTTCAACAATAACTGAGGCCACAGCTTTAAATTGCAGGGTCTTGTTTCGAGACTTAACAGCCGGCAATTCTTCTTCACTGAAAGGACTTAGTACTTGGAACTCCCTCCCGGACCACATTGTTTCGGCTTCAACTCTTAACAGCTTCAAGGCTGAAGCTGAAGCGTCAGTCGGCTGAAAAAAAAATAACGAACTTCGTACGTTTGCTGCGAACAAAAATCTTTGATATTTCTAGAGGAGGATTTCCCAGACGGATTTGATTCATTTCCGAACTTAGACCTACAAATATGGCATAGAATGTGTGTGCAAAATTTTACAGAAATCCGATAATTCGTTAAAACGTTATAGCACGAACACACAGACAGACAGACACCCAGACAGACAAATCGTTCGCATAAGAGTCTAAGCGCCGGTACACACGTGCGTTTTTTGGACGCGCGGCAACGCAGCCAATCAATGCACAAGTGCGTTTTATTAACGCGCGTTGATGCTGCGGTGCCGCTTCGGTGACGTATGTGCGCGTTCGGTTCCCTAATCTCGTGTACAAACCATTATAGTTTGAAACCAATGAGACGATGTTGCTTTTTTTCGCCTACCTCGTGGACAAAAAATATATTTTAAAACCAATGCGACGAATTTTGGTACATTGATGTACTAATTTAATACGTACCAGGGGAAAATGTTATACATCCTTTGCAGATTAACTAAAAAATTCGGATAAGTTCTTTAATTACTTTCCAATGAGTCTTCAATCATTTCTGCAGCAACATTTCATATTTCAGGATAGTTCTTTACTCCCCCAATAAACAATTCCATGTCTATTCCTTCGAAATTGGACGCCAGTTCCGGTCATGCTTTTGCGGTAAACAGCGGACGTAAAAGGTAAAACGTAAAGCGGTAAAAGGTGAACGGCAGACGTGTGCACCGCTCAAGTCACCCAAAGTACTCAGAGACGCAATTGCGTTTTTTTAACGCTGCGTTGACGGGGGGTGGGGGGGGTGGGGATTGCGGTGCCAAACGACCGCACGAGCGGCGGGCAGTAACGCAACGTCGTCGCAGGTTCGTGTGCAGTACCCAACAGATAGCACGTAAACCAAACCATATATGTGGTACCGCAGCGGCAACCGCAAATGCGGTACCGCACTTGTGCACCGGCGCTAAATCGACTCTATAAACCTGTTTAAAACCAATTATAGTGAGAGTCGATTAGTTTTCTCTTGCGAATACGGCGATCGATATGGCTACTAATTGTCTAACACGTGTGAATAATTACCCGTCCTAAGAATACAATCCTAACAACCAAATGATTTCTTGGCCGCGGTTCCGTGACGCGTATGCAACCATAAAAACCAGTGGTCGCTTGCATTTCTAGCTTTTGATCAACTGCGTTGGATGGCATGGCGGCGCACACCTCTCAATTAAAGACGATCCCACTATGATTCTTCTATTGGTTTCATTTTAAACTGTAAGTTTAATTAGAACACTAGTGAACTGAATCAACATTAAAAATATTCAGCACCGTTTGGCAGTTTTATGATACGGGTAGCCTCCAAACCGTTTCGTCTCGGCGTTTGCACATTTCATTTATCCGACTGTGACGTTGCCACATCGCACGACTGATGAGGATGAAATATCTAGATAGCACAGTCATTACCAAAAGTAGTTTTATGATTTTGATTCCCCCTCCCCTCCCCTGACAAAAAAACAACAACAAATGTCATACAGTAGAAGTTGTTTTAAATATCTCTCCTCCCCCCTCCAAAAAAAAAAAAAGTACTAAGTATTAAAGTCATGAACGATTGTCCAAACAAGTACCCCAAGTCTACACTAATTTCGCACGCTGACATGACTATATACACAATCGTGTTATACAGTTCGTACGTATGAGATCAGTGGGGCTGCGTGCTTACGTCAGTGATCTGTATAATAATTTCAGCAAGTTGCCAGTCATTGGTCGGTTGGTGGTGACATCGGCCGCTGACGAAGGCTACATAGTTCCCAATAATTGGTCGTGGATGGATGACGTCAGTCGGCTGAAGAACGTTTGCTGCGAACAAAAATCTTTGATTATTTCTAGCGGAGGATTTCCCCAACGGATTCGACCCATTTTCGAACTTAGACCTAGAAATGTGCCATATAATGTGTGTGCAAAATTTGACAGAAATCCGATAACTCGTTAAAACGTTATAGCGCGAACACACACACAGACAGACATCCAGACCGACAGACACACACCCAGACAAAAATCTTTCACATACGAGTCTAAATCGACTCTAATAACATGTACCACCTTATGCACAAAGCTCATTTACTGTTTTGCATTATCCCTTCCATAATATATGCAATAAAAAGTTTCGTAATTAACAGTCGTACATTTTTCACAAAAGAAGGAAGCAAACAAGTAATTTTGCTGCGAATTACTGACAGTGTTTTGTGATAGTGCTCTTTTACATTGTAAACTACCTTCATTACACGGTGCTGCATGAACAACAACAAGCACCTAAAACTGTCGGTGCGCAAATTTGAAATATGTGCCATTCACACACATTGTTACAATAAGTTTCAATGAAAAAGTTTCAACGAGGGAGCAGCTGGCCCTTCCCCAGACTCGAGGGGCGATCTATGCAGGCTCGTGCATGAGTTGGAGAATGTTTACATTGATCAGGAGATCAGGTGATATCCTCCTCTCACG
>JAHWFP010224375.1:0-14711 GCA_023313725.1 Lithobius niger | reverse complement strand
ATAGCTGTATTGACTGTGAGGAGCTCAAGCGTCTGACGGCCTTAGCTGGCCACAACACTGCCGGTCAGCTAAGGCCGTCAGACGCTTGAGCTCCTCACAGTCAATACATACAGCTATCTCAATCGGCTGCGTGTCGAAATCGAATAGTGACTTAAGACATTTATTTCTGTGTGTTCCGGCAAAACACTGGTGGTCTCCGTGTCATATTTTGGTGATGCAGTAATTAAATTGTTATATCGGACGTGAGTAACGTATTCTTACCACAATTCTTGTATTTAGTTATTGTGTAAGTGATCCAAAAGTCAAACATGCATGTCAAAATGGATGTAATTGCCCTTTAACGTGTATAAGTACACGAATCATCCAAAAAGTATAATATGCTCAAGATATAATAATAAATCGAGCGAAACGGAAAACAACAGGAGTGTGCGGTTATTCATTGTAACGCCTGCGTATTTTCGCACGCTGTGTACCAAGTGGTGCTGCCATATTGCGCATGCGCCTAGGTATTTACAATTACTGTATTGAAACTGAAACATGCCACGTCAGCAGCGATCTAGTTGATGGTTGGCTAGTATAACTAACGAATGACTGTCCGTTTCTTTGTGAATTTATTTCATTATTGCTTTGACATCACATATCAAACACAAACTTTTTCAAAACAACGGCCCAAAAATTAGCCTTGATGAGTGGCGCACACCTCTGGGCCATCTGCAGGTGGCGACCTCTAACGGATTCCTGTACTTCTGCAGATGCTACTGATGAATTTGAGTTTTTTTTTCCTACTGATAACACAAATACCTAAACTAATCGTTAAAAAATAAAAACCCATGTTTCCCTGACCCTCAAAAGGGCGGATCAAAGGGAGGGGGCTGCGGTCCCTCCAAGACAAATAAACACGGAAAAATTGCCAAAAATAAAAAAAAAAACGCAGTTATTACGAAAAAATGCACAAAAACGTAGAAAAATCATCCTGCGGCCCCCTCCAAGTCTTCGTTCCGGATCCGCCCTTGGACCCTCACCAGGATGCACTCCTTAAAATAGCGATTATCTCTTCCCCCCAACCACCACCACCCCTTTCTCCGTCCACTCTTTCAATAACCCGCTAATGACCAAGCTGTCGACGCGCCATTAAGCCTCAATAACCCCCCCCCTTTCAATATTGAAGGCCTTTGAACATTGGAAAATCTTAATAGTTGTCTAAATAAAAAAAAAAATCTGGAAAATCATCCAAACGGAATATCGTATAACCAGGAGTCTGGTATAACTGATACTAGTGCAAGGGTTAAAGGCACATAAATCCCTCCGTTCTGGCCGCTTTACTCTGCGTCACCTACGCTAAAATATAGTTCAAACGACCGCAGCGCGCATTGCTCTAAGACACTAGTCATACTCATTTCGGGGCCGCTGCAACGTGACACATCGTACGACCAAGTCGCAAACTTGAGTGAAGGATTAATTATCCTTTCTCCAGGGCCGTGGCTTGCCAGCGATGTGGCGGGAGTTATATACCGCTCGGACCGAGCCGTTTAAAACAAGCCTAATAACATTCACGCGCCACTACTGACATCTGCATCGTACCCTTACACCAGCAAATGAAATGTAAATCAGTTTATATAAAACTATTTCCGTTAATGTATCGAGTGAAACTGTTAAAATATACCGGAGGGAGTTATGTGCCTTTAATCGTCTAACCGAACAATTTTAACAAGTGATTTGTGATTAGTTTGGATTAATTGCGATTCTGAAGCATACACGTAGTGACGAGCGAGGCAGCGACGTTAGACGATTTTCGATGATTGTAAGAATTTCTTGTTGAACCATTTACCATTATACGGTTAGGCTATAACCTACTGCACACGTTCTTCCAATTACATTATGCGATTTTACACGATCATCCCTTTGTCCGGATTGTCCCCTGCTCCTATCGCCCGTTTTTGAAATCGTCCGTATGGCAGCACAGAAAGAAGCCGTCCACAAACTTCACCACAATTTTAGGCCGGTTTTGCCCCCTCGTCTTCCCTGTCGTGCCGTAATTTATGGATCGACTCCCTAGCAATCAAAGCATTTCCCAGGGGTTTCTGTTCATCATAGTGTAGTTATCATGTCTATCGTGGTTCTCATGTCGTGGTGTTGTATCATGTTAACTGATCTTATCACCAACTCTACACTAACAACTAGTTTGCTGTACGAGTCATACACACGTGAGGTGATGTGCAAAAAGATTTGGCCTCCCTGAACCTAGGAGTAGGAGTTATAATTATCCTTGTAGCCTAATCCTCATCTGACTCTGAACCAATAATTTATTTATTTATTTATTTATATTTTTGTTAAGCGGCACAGACAACGAACAGTTATTTACTTGCAGCTACGTAATAACGATTTGACAAAAAATACGACGGGACATGGTTGGTAGTAGGCGGCAAACAATGAATTTACCAGCCAAACCCAACCAACTAATTTAATCTAAAATACCTTGTTTGGTTTCCGACGGGTTCGTAGTTGGACGCCACAGGAATACGCTGTCTTCGACTCATAATGGCGTATCGTAATTTGAGTTAACATCAGACACCAGGCCAGACGACCTCAACCATGGCTTCTTACCATGGTCTGTCTCAAACCGAAACTGAAACCAATCGCTTCTAGAGGGAGGGGGATTCCCAGCACAACAGCTGACGTTGATGCTCATTATCGACCTGGCAGATTGCGTGCAAGGTCGGTCCCGCTAACGAGCGAGTACTCTCCGTTATCCGCAAGGTGCTCCAGTGGGCAGCCCAAGAGGCGTCGTTGAGCCCCGCCGAGCACAATGCCTGTATTGACAATACAGGGTAAATAGCGGGTAACGCCGGAAATTTTGGGTTTGCCGGAGTTACGGCATCAGATGTTGGCAGTAATAAAAATGAAGTGCCACAATTTACGTAAACAACATAAAAATGTAGCTTTGCCTCCCAATAGCTTGCCGTGTCGTCTATTTGGCCGAGCGAGCGAAGCAAGCACGTTCGACTACTTTGATTGATGTTTATTTAATATTTTATTTTATTATCATTTATTATTTTATTTATTTATTTATTTATTTATTTATTATTATTTTATTTTATTTTAATTGTATTTTAATATTTTATGTTAATATTTGGATTTTGTGTGTTCGTTTGAGTTTGTCCGTGTAGATTGCCTGTTTGGAACGGGTCTAGTACGTTTTCCCAAAACTCTTTTTTTCTTGGTGGTACGTTGGCCAACAACATTTTTCGACAAGACGTTTTCCCGAAAGATGTTTTTTTTCCCCGACAGGTACTTAAATTTTCCCGAAGAAGATTTTTTTCCCCAAACAGGACATTTTTCCGACATGTGCTTTAAAAATGAAAATTAACAATTAAAATTAAAATTGTTTTTAATTTAAAAACAAATTCTTATACAGTTCGTTAAAGAAATGCAGCTGTAAAAAACTCGTAAATTCGTAAATTCGTAAAAAACTTGGATTGTGCAATGATTAAATTAAAAGCGTCGGGAATCACTCCCCCCCCCCCCGCCTCCAGTCTGGGTTAGATGGATAGATTTTAAAATAATTTTTTAATTAAATTTTTTATCTTTTAATTGTTAAATAATTAGTAATTTATAATAATTTTTAATTGTTAATCATTTTTATTAAATGTTTAATTAATTTTAATAAATATTACAAATTTTAACCCGGCCATGGCACCCAACGTTTTAGGCGTTTTAGGCGTTTTCGAAGACTTTTGTGCAGCCAAAACTAAGTAAGAACGTTATCAGAAATTCCTTTCCTCTTTTTATGGCAAATTTGACTTTATTTTTTCCCGAGGATCTGTTTGCCCTAGCCACATTAAAAAAAAACACCTCCTTCGCAAAGCCATTTAAGAGATTCCCGAATTTAAAGCAGGGGCTCTGCTAAGCAACGCCCTTAACAACACAAGTCTAACGACTTATTTTTATTTTTTTTACTCATGACCTCTGAGGCTTGGCCTTTTTTATCCACTTTATTTTTCTTTTTCGCATATTCTTTCTTTCAGCATAATGGTTTTATTTTTGGTTTGGTGTGAATTACAGGTGCGGCTATAGTATTGTATCTGGGGCCGATTTCCTGTTTAGCCGGGTTCCAGTCGTATCAAATCCAATCCAATATAAGGCCTACAACGCTTAATTTGATATAAACAACCATCCTGCTATAGGTTTCATGATTTTCAGATAATTCTCGCTACTAATTTCGAGGTTTCATTCAAGTTTTAGTAAGCAAGCCAATCACTACTTTCAGCATTGATCAATAATATTCAGCCAAAAAGCTTTCCCGCTGCTATTTTTCACGGTGTTTTGCTTTTAAACCAAGTCTTGTATCGACTTTCAACCATCGGAAATAGCTTCTTAACATATACGAAAATTTTTTACCTAAAATGCTTTAGCAGCAAAACTGGAGGTTCCATTCGCATTTCAAAATGGTTAAAGAACTGATTTCAGTGATCAAAAACACAAATATCTGCATAGTGCTATACTTTCTCGATTTTGTTGCTTTAATTTGGTGAAAGCCCTGGAAAGAAGAAACACACACGTGTTTTGGAAATATACACGCCAGAACATAACTAAAGTCAAAACAATTCTTCTGTAAAATTTGTAGCTTCTATTGCCATTTAAAGCCGCTCACAGCCATTATTTTTGTTTGCTTTCCTTCATTGGCCTAATCTTGGGTTTAGGAGGAGAAAGACAGCTATAACCCCCTCCACTGGAATGTTTGAAACAGGTGGCCTTGTTTGTACATGACAGGTAAGTTAATATGATTAGCATCTACTGCGAATATTGCATTCTTATGTTTGAGTTGAGCAAATAGTTTGTAAGTCGTTGCGAATTGAATGTTCTTGGTGACACGTCTTGTTTACTTATGTCATTGTTACCTATTTTTCTCTTAGCAAAGGTCGTGGTTTTATCTTCGCCTCTGCACTGTTAATGCATTGGTTGGGATTGTGGTTATCGCATTTGGTTGTGTTGTTGCTGAGGCTTACCGTGGATTTTCATGAAAAGTTGTGTAGGCCGTTTTGCTATAGAGCTTAATATGCTCTAATCTGGAAACTTTGCGGTGTTTTTATTACGACGGCTTTTTTCCAGTGATCAGCACAAATCATCTGGAATGGTTAAACGTGTAATGATCTGAAACAGGTCTGTATATTTGAGTTCAAGGTGGCTTTGCTAACAAACAAATATTTGCCTAGTATACTAAATAAACCACAGTCGAGATAATAATGGTCTTTGGAGCTGGTACTGAGCCTTGCCAGACCTTGTTACAAGTCCTCACTTATACTGAAGCAATATATCAATATATTCCTTATATTCTGGATCAATATATTCCTTAATATCGCGTAAGTCGGACTCTTCCAGCCGAATTTTTCTTAGGTATCCTGGGTCCTTTCTAGGTTTTGTTTCTCCAACAAAACGTGATGGTTTGCTGTTGAAAGAACTTAGGTCCTACAAAGAGAGTCACTTCTGTATTTAAATACACATGCTATCCCCATCGAAAAACTCTCGTCTCATTGCTCTTTTAAAACAAGCTATCAAGGCAACCACGACAATTTTAAATCGTTTTTAACTAAACAGTTGAGAAATTTGTAGAAATAATCAAGCAGAATAATGTGCCGGGTTTTCGCCGTATTCTTGCCAAGAGGAGAATTCACTAGCATGATTGATTTTCTTTAATTATGCAACCAAAATTGAGGTAAACCTACGTGCCAAGTTGGGTTTTTCTTACAATAGTTCTTCCAGAAATAAATTATTTTTCATCCTCAAAAATATTCCTAAATTGTGTAAGATCACCGTTAAAGCAATCTAATAGACAAAAAATGAATCTTACCTTCAAATGCTTACGTCACCGTATCTGTCATGATCAAGACTGAATTGCGACGATGATCTCAGCGTCTCCCTATACGAGAAAACAAGGCCCCGTTGTCGTTGTTGCGTAGGCCTAGTGCTTCGTTCGTTTGTTTTACTTGATTTTGAAGGAAATTGAAGCATGTCAGTTACCTGACCTGCCAGTGCATCACAAAATCCCAAAAGTTTTTGTTTACTAATCACGGAAATATTGAAGACGTACGGAACTTATACACGATAATCTGTATATAGGTGTTAAAGTTCGTATTTTTACAAGACACGGTGTAAAACAAACACCGGTGTTGTTAAGAAAACATGTAAATTCTTTTGTTTTTTCTGGTGTGTTTCTTTCGTCACTGTGGCAGCGTTGCGAAGGATGCTGCCGATGCTACCTTGTTTGTTTGTTGTCTGACAGCGGTTTTCAAAATTAGTCTGCTAGTTTACAGTGGCGGCCGGTGGTAATTTTAAGTGGGGGCTTGGATTTGCTATGTTGGGAAGGGTAAAGGTGGAGGTTTATTGAACATAAAAAAGATGCGATTTTATAAAACGATTTACATAGGAGGGGATCCTCCCTCCCTTCGGTCGTCCCTCCCCCGCCCCTCTGAAAGGCCGGTAGATAGGGGGCCCCCCCCCCCCCCATTTCAAGGTGCTGCCTCAGGGCCCCGCTATGTGTTGCTACGGCCCTGTTTTTATGACTGTTTTTTTTTTAAAGAGGGGAAGGCTCCCCCTAAACTGAAAAAAAAAGTTTAGGCCTATGTGACGGGCTGGCTTACTGACTGGGCTGGGGGTTGGGGGGAGAACGAAGTTCCCCCAGCCAATAGCCAGCCAGTCGTACAACGAGAAGTTGGTATCAATACCACACCACAAAACGAACGTTAGAGAAGCTCGTCTGCAGCAAGCCAAGAAACTTAAAATCCCAGTCGGATTTAACAATTTTCAAAAATCCCAATTTTGACTGAAATTTAAAAGTTATTTTAGGCTAGTTTTAAAATAAAGTACATAGCACACTAAATAAATGTAATTCTACCGTAATTGCTTGCTGGTCAATAGTGTATTATATCACGTATTCATCAACTTTTTAAACCCCTCCCCCTTCCAATTTACGAAAAAAATTATATATTCCATAACGTGATCAGTTAGAGTCAAATAATCATGCCATGAAATACGCAACTTTTTATAAAGTTGGAAGGGATAGGGGGGCAGGAATTAAAAAAAAATGGGGGACTGCTTATAGGCTTTGTGGCTGGGGGAACATGCCCCCCCCCCCTTTCTTCCACCCTATAAACATTCCACCCTAATTCTTTCCTCCATGCTATAAATTCCTAGATCTCTTCCTATAAAGGGTAAAGAATAACAGTTATAGTGTAGACGGACACTTTAATGTAGAAAGTTTTTTTTATATATAGCTATAAAGAAGTACCTGTCGTAGCATCCGTCCCGTGGACTTCGTCGAAGCCCAACGTGTTTGTTTACATTTTCTCACTGCAGTTTTCATTTTTCTAGCAAATCGCTCGAGAGGTCTTGATACCTAAATGCGCCCTTCGGCTGTGCTCTTCGACCAATCGTCACAATACATCGCCAACACAGCTTGGTTTTAACTTTCAGTTTCAGTTTGTCAGCGGCGAACTCCAAGTTGTGGTCGCGTCCTACATATGGCGCACCACATTTTGATCGCGAATACTCTTGATGCTACCGTAACTCGATTTCGGAGCGAGTGAATAGGGCTTGAGTCAATCGGGCGGGGGCCCCCCCCCCCTCGCCACACACACACTTCTGCCTCCCTACCATGTTTGTCTGCCCTATAGAGCAGTGACACGACGTAGTATTATTGTATATAACTCTATGCTGCAGCCTTAATGGGTTAGCTGCAAGGGGCACTGCAGCGAGAAACAGAAAGGCGTTATACTGAAGCCGATGCTGTGATGAGTGATTTCTTAGACCTAAAACGCGCGATTTTTGTTGTTGGAGAAAACAACGTTATTTTAAGCCTAAGAAATCCGCTCTTCCGTTGTTTTTCCCTCGATTTTTATGTAGTGCACCTTGTAGTTATGACCCCCAAAACCCATACTGGTGCCAATATGGCGGCAAATGTCACTGCTCTATAGTCACAGAATGAAGCCATTTGCTTGGTGTATTGCAGCACCAATTCATATATCTTAAAAGACACCTTGATGTAGCGTCGATTTTGACAACGGTTTGTGGTTCTGATTGGCGCTAACTAGCCACGATCCCTTCCTGCAAACAACTTGCATAGGATTTATTATTCCGGTCATTCATAGCTTATCGACTGTGCGCGCCCGGCAAATGCGAGCCCATTGAACTGCCTGATGATACAGCCCGTTATAAAAAGCAAAAGCTTGTTGTTGTTGTTGTCTGGTTTCATATACTTTTGTAAAAAGGTTACACCAGCTGCTATTATTATATGCTACTCGGTTTTCAAGCAAGATGCCCCGTTATAAACCAACGGAGTTGAACGCCATTGCTCATGTTAATTTCCTCTCTCGATAAAATCTGTTGTTTTTTCGCCATTGCGCACCGGGAAATACAAAAGAATTAGAGGCTAGTGTGATATTTGAATTAAAGGGACCTACCCTCCTTCCAAACTAGATTCCTAGCAGTTTTTCGCGTCACTTCACAACATCAACTACGGTCACGATGGTTTACTTATTTCTTTACCGTTAATCAATCCTTTGCTATAAATCCGTTTTAAAATGTGACGTCTAGGGAATTTTCTATTAAGTGTTTGGGAGTACATTTCGAGCAGCCAATGCATATCTAAGTTTGGCGTAATTATATGTTGGATCTACTTTCGTACATTAAACCTGATGTATAATCGTTTCCGGTTTATGACGATAAACTTTTGAGGTGCATTGTGTCACGTGACCCGCGTTTCGTCTGCTGTTCATGTTTTCTTATCGCACGTGCAATGCTTGAGTCACGTGAAGAAGGCGAGCGGAAGTGCGTTAAATCTGGTGAAACGGCGAAACTGTACGTAGCGAAACGTGGCGGATTGTACGTGGCGGTTGTAGGGTCAAAAGGGATGTAAATTCAATGGGGATTTATTTGATGAACACGTACTGACTCTTCTTAAATCTTGACGCTAGTTTTAAAGCAACATACCGCCTGCCTTATAACCTTCCGCTTGCTTATCACAACACCCACGCGACGATCACATCCGCGTATTTACCACAGCTAAGGTCAACTGAGACGGTAGCTTCGTTCCTCGCAGCGAAAAAGTAGCTATATGTCTCAGTTGGCATTGCGCCTAATAGTCCAGCCAGTGTGAACCCATTGTATTGTGTCGTCACAAACCGGAATGATTTTCGTATTTTAAAATCACAATTTATAATTTTCTAGGCTAGTGTCTTATAATTTTGCTTTTCGGCGATCTATTGGAATAATTAATTTTATTTTTACCGCATTAGTCTATTAGATTTTAGATCTCATGGTAATTATTAGAAAATTAGTAGATGTACACACAGAGATGAAACGTCATGATTATTGTACGCGCGCAATGCATGATTTACTTACGGGTCGTTAGTAAATAAAGTTCTGTTATATTCAACAGAAAATCTCCTAGACGCCACATTTTAAAAAAGGCTTTTTAGCAAGGGAAAGACTAACGGTAAGGAAATAGACCTTTGGGGCCGTACTTGATGTGGAGGATCGAGAAAAATGGCGCTGGGAGGTATATCCCTTTAAGCGGCCATGCCTTGCCCATGATCGCCCAGGAGGGTTTCAAGTCCGGGCACCCGAACCCAGACGATTTACAGCCCTGAAAACCTCGGTTTTGACAGAAACCAAAAACCCAGGTTTTTCTGGTTTAATATTGTGGTGAAGTTACGACAACATTTCAGTTGTGGTCCCCCATTATGGAGCTTAGCTTAGCTTAACTTTTTTAGGCGCTCCCAGCCGTAGCCAAGGTGCCAGAGGGAGAGAGGGACAATTTTGCTAGGAAAATCCCATCGGATATTCGTTGGTTCTTTTACATGCTACAATCGACATGAGCATGAGACATCATCACATAGCCCTTCTCTTCCCGAAAATGCCAGGGGTGGTTGCGGCCGGAATCCAAGACCTCTGGCTCAGGCCACCTTGACCCACCCCCATCATGGAAGCGAAAAAGGCAAACAAGTTATCTGGGCACAAAACGACTTCGTCATTTGCCAAAAAAAATCATTAGAGGCCGTATCCCCACGGAACTCACAGATGTAAAGGTAGGCTAAATACGGATTGGAGTTATAATTTTGAGTTCAATTCAAGGAAACAAAGCAAAACAAAAAACAAAACAAAACCACACCAAACTAAACAAAACTAAATAAACCCAAACAAAACAAAAACCAAATAAAACAAAATCAAAACAAAAAACCTCAAAATAATAAAATGCCTTTGTATACACAGATGCACCCGCACACTCACAGACATGGCCCATTTCGAACACTAACTACATTCATTTACCAAGGAATAAAAAAACCTTCTTCTCCGGAACTGAACAAAACAAACTCCTTTAACAAGAAAGAGCCTGCATGTTTCACACATTAAAATACATACATACACTCACACGAATATAAGCCCACAAACATGGATAAAATAAAACACCTGTACAATACACAAATTACACACACACACCCACACATTCAAACCCTAAAAACAAATTGCTATTTGATATTACTAGAGAATGAAAGCAATCCTTGTTCCCTGGAATTGGAGTTCAAATTATAGTTTGCTTCGTTTATGTGGACTCTAATCCGTGTTTTATTTGTGTGCCTTCATTGCTGTGAGTTCCATGGGGACACGAGCTCTATGGCGTTTTCTAAATGTCAAAGTCGTTTTTTGTTCAGTTAAAGAGATTTTTATTGGAATTGACTGGTATTGTTTTGAAGATTGTTTCTGTTTAAAATGACAAAGTAAAAACCACTAATTTCTAGTATTTTAATCCACTTTTTAATCTGGACTTTTCTGGTGTTATTCCAACCCTGCATAGATTTATACATACTGTATGGAGGAACGAATGAGTCTGGTGTATGCAATGTAGTTTACTTTTATTCTACTTTATCTTATCTTGTTGTTGTTTTTTTTTTTTGTTTTCTTCTAGGCTGAGCAAGTTGACTGATTATCAGATATGGATGTCATGTAGTTGATAATGCCACAACTTATTAAGCAAAGAAATAATAGATTTAAAAATTCGAGCCGTTGACCTGTCACAGTTTTTTTTCTCCTACAACAGAAATGGAAAACAAACAGTGTAACTTTCGACTCCAATGTGGTCACCAGTGTTCCCTGGCGGGGCATCCTGATGTAGATCCTGATCATGAGAAGGTAATTTGTGAAAAGCCTTGTCAACAAACTCTGTGTACAGCTCACCCACCACATAGATGTAAACTGCTTTGTCACGAAGGATGCCAGCCATGTGGCGTACCGGTCACGAAAAGATTTCCATGCGGTCACATTTACAAAGTACGCTGTAAGGATGCTTCTACGCACCTACGTTGCCAGCAGAAAATTATCAAAGACTTGCGATGTGGTCATCAAGCCACTGTTTCGTGTAATAGTGACCCAGTGGACTACAAATGCACCCACAAATGCGAGAAGATTAGACCCCATTGTGGACATTCGTGTCCAAAACTGTGCAAGGATCCTTGCGGGAAATGTGAAGTTATTGTTGAGAAAATTAGGCACTGCGGTTGTAAAGTTGATATGAGATGTCAAGATGAACCACGTGATGTCCCTTGTGCCAAATGCGACTTCACATTTTTTGCGTTTCTGGATTGGATGGCCAGTTGGTTTCTGTTCTTTGCTAGGGGATGTTTACTTGCTATTGGCATAATTTTTAGCTGCTTGTTCTGTGTACATATGAACGAAAATCTAAGGGTTTTTCTTGTAAGATTTTTCTCTGTTAAGGTCATCTTTGAGGCAGGGTTTACTCTGTGCGTTTTGTTTGTGTTGTTTGGCTCATTTTGTTATTTAGTATACAAGTTTCTGAACTGGTGCACAACTCCCTCAGGGACCCACAAACCACTAAAACCGCCTGAGCAAAATAAACCAGTGGTGCAAAAGTTGTGTTCTGTGGTTTTACCGTGTGGCCATGCGTGCAAAGGAAGGTATTGGGCTTGTCGACAAGGCCGTGTTCATGAGGCTTGTTCTGAGCAATGCGGCCGCATTAAAGTTTGTGGTCATGCCTGTGGAATTCCGTGTGCACAGACTTGTGGTCCATGTGAACATGACTGTCCCAACAGCTGTGAACACAGTCGATGTTCCCAGAAATGTTCAAACCCTTGCAACCCTTGCATGGAGCCATGCCCATGGCAATGCAAGCATCACCAATGTCACCTCCTTTGTTGGGAATTTTGTGTGCGGCCACGATGCGACAAACCTTGCACGTCGAAGCTGCCATGTGGACATTTTTGTGTAGGTCTTTGTGGCGAGAAGTGTCCTTCCTTATGTCGTAGTTGTGATAGCGCTAAGTTAGGTGAGTTTATTTTGTCTGGTTATGAAGAAGATGAAGATGCTCACTTCATCAAACTTGAAGACTGCGGTCATTGCATTGAAGTTCGTGGCATGGACACATGGATGGATGAAAAAGATGAAGAGATTCAGATGAAACGATGCCCTTTATGCAAAGCCATCATCTGGAGAAGCAGACGTTACGGCAACGTCGTGCGCAGATGCATCGAAGAAGTGGGAAAAGTTAAAGTTAAATTGCTGGGAGGTTCGACTTTGGAAAGACGGTGTAAAATGGATCTTTTGTTTTCTAAAATCCTAGAAATGAGTGATCGTTCATCTGGAGTTAATGAGGAATTGAGTATTCTGCAAAACAGCTTGAGTAGTAGTACTGTTTTGAGCAACGGCAGGTTAGCCGTCATAGAGAATCAGTTAAATATGTTAGCTTTCATGGATAAAATGAAGAAGGCGGCCAATCAGTTGACGACTGACGCTGGAAACTATCTTATCGACGACGTCACAAAACTGAGTGGCCGACTGCTGAAGAATAAAGACGTCATAACAGAATTTGAAATGCAGCAACTCAACCGAGAAGTAAATCGTGTCTACCTTTTCGCAACTGCCATGGACATCGAGTGCCGATTGCGTTCTAGTCAAGCGTTGACTTCTGAGAAGATGGCATTGCTGCATCAAGTTGGTATCATGTTTGAAGCTGGTCACGCGCTGACTGACGAAGACGAATCCGAAGTAAGACGATTGCTGAAAGAATGCAGAAGTCAACAAGGCATCAGTGCCCAAGAGCGAGCAATGATTGTTAGAGCTATCAATCTCGGTCAGGGTCATTGGTACAAGTGTCCCAATGGACATGTTTATGCTATTGGCGAGTGTGGCAGAGCTTGGGAAAGAGGAAAATGTCCTGAATGTAGAGCTTCTATCGCGGGCGAACGCCACAATTTAGAACAGGGAAACACCCTTCTTCATGCTGGATGGTGAGTGTCATTGCATAACACTGTTAAAGTTACGAATTTGATTTTCTACTTGATCAAAGTTGATTTTCAGCTTGACAAGTTCCAGGGTTTAGCGTTTTGAAAACCGTAAAAGCGCTTGAAAATTGTGAAAACGCGCTTGAAATGGTTACCTAGTCTACGACCTTGCCAGTCCTTATATTTAATTTGCAATTTGTTTTAATTAAATTGCATGTCTGTTGTAACCTAAGTGTTGTTGATGATTTTATTTTTTTTTATTTTAATGCTCCGTGTGGGTACATCAGAGTTGTTTACTACACTAAACGATTCTATGGTGTCCACGGCCTATCTCGAGTTCTCCCCAGAACGACACAGATAATTAATAGATTGTATGTTTTTGGTAGCAGAGTGCCTTGTTGATATCCAAGATGGTTACAAAACAATGGCGGCCATCGATTAAAGCCGCTCCCTCCAGGAAGACGTAGCCGCTCATAAAATACCTGCAGGACTCGAGATACGCTGCGCACACAATAGGAAGAAAAGCCCGGATTCGAGTCAAGGCAACTGAACTGACCTCACTTGTAACAAACAATACGAAAAAATTCACGAAACTATTTTTTCCCTCCGATTTCTTTCCGCATTTTTTTTCCTCCACACTCTTGTTTTTTTCGCGCACAATTTTTCGCTAGATCCTGCTTGAAGCTGAGCAGCCCTATTCGAGTAAATTTTTGGATTAATAAAGTCCCTCAAAGAAATTATTGGTCTCAAAAAGTATTTGAGAAATTATTAGTTTTGGGAAAAGTCCGTGAAAGCGCTTGAATTTTTTTGTATCGTTCTTGTGCGAACCCTGTAAAACTTGATTTTGAAATTTATCAAATCTTAAAAACTTGGTTTTCTTGGCTTATATTGTGTGTATTCAGTAGAATGGAGCCCCAAACAAGCAGACGTTTCTGCTATTTCGCTTGCTGAAACCGTATTCGTTTCGCACTTGTTATATTGTGTGCGGGGTGTATCTTGAGTCCTGCAAGTATTTTGTGAGCGGCTACATCTTCCTGGATGGGGTGGCTTTCATCGATGGCCGCCATTGTTTTTGTAATCATCTTGGATATCAACAAGGCACTCTGCTACTGAAAACGTACAATCGATTATCTGTGTTCGGTCTGCGGAGAACTCAAGATAGGCCGCGGACACTATAATAGTCTGCACAAAAATGCCAATTGTAAATACTAGGGATTGGTCGGTTTCCCTTTTTGATTTCGGTTCCGGTTTTGGTTTTACATGCCCACAAAACCGCAATTTTGGTTTCGGTATCGGTTTTTCTCCACCTTCCACCCCACCTGATTTTTCTATTTTTTTTTTGTCACAGTAGTTTTACTAGCTTCCAACTCGCTCCTGCTTTCGCTTTCAGCAGCGTCATTGACCATGGGCCATTTCCCTGTA
>JAHWFP010224373.1:0-12442 GCA_023313725.1 Lithobius niger | reverse complement strand
TTGTGACGCCGGGTTCCCTTCTGCTACTTTCATATGTTTTTCAAAAAAAAAAAAAAAATAAGGAAAGGGACGTTAAACATACAAAGAAATAATACTTTTCTCCAAAAAAAAAAAGAGGAACTCTTTCAGGCCTTGAACCCTTTCTCTGTATCTCTACTCTTCTTTTAAGCCACCCTTTTCGACTTACGTCACCTGCCCCACCCTTCCACCAACTCATTCTGGTGAGATAAAAATCACCTCATTCTGGAGAGTCCTGCACACCTCGATAATCTCCAACTCAGTTATACAAGAAGACACTTCTTCCCCTCCACTCCGGGATTCAACTCCACTCCACCGAAGAGGAACTCCCTGCCTCATCTACCGAAGCTCGTCACACTAAGGTAACCTGCTTCCTTCTTCTTAAAAATAATAATGATGATTTGTGAATTGATTCCTCCCGTGGAAGACTTTTTCACCACAAGGGAACCCCCCCTTTAAAAAAAAAAACAAAAAAAAAAACACTTCTCCAGGGGTTCCCTTGTCTAGACCACTTCTCCGCCTCAGAACTCCCAGGGAACTCTGTCATAAGGTGCCCGCCACCGTACGTGACGAGGTCAGTCTGGCAATGCTGAAATTGCCAGGTACAGTACTTTCACAGCAAAGAAAGAACATTTTGCCGGCCATTCAAGTCTCAAGCAACCAACAGCATCACTGAGACAGCAATGCTAAAATTGCCAGGTACAGTACTTTCTACAGCAAAAGAAACCATTTTTAGCCGGCCTGGCTGGGGGCCGGCAAAATGTTCTTTTTTAGTGACTTAACAACACTTCACCAAATTAGGATCCCGGGCAAGCCGGGTACTTCAGCTAGTTTGACATAAAGATCACCCCTTACTTGGTCTAGTACGTTGGTGGCCCAACCCCAATCCAAAGGCCTGGGCTCAATTTTCGGATTCGTTTAGCTACATGAATTTTTTTGTCGTTATTGCTGCGCATCCTTAACTTCCTTAGCTATTTAAAGTGTTGGCTGTATTGTGTTTCTTCGTTAATTACTAATATTTACAGATAATTTCTCTTCTTTTATACTGTACTCATGTATTGTGTGGTTAAAGTGTAAATAAGGTGTTTTGTACTTGTTTATTACAATACTGTAAAGCGTCAATTAAAAGCCCAGTTGAAGCTAAAACCCACCCCGTAAAATGCTGTAAAGCAAAATCATGAAATAGTGGAAATAAATCCCACCCTTCAAATTGTCGTTTTTCTATGAAAAATTACCTAAAAGTTACGGTATATGACGTGAATAAATGTAGTACTGCTTGCTATGTTTACTGGACCCTTCTCCCTCCCTGTAGTAATAGTGGACTCTTCCTTTAGCTCCTAGCTCCTGCTCAAGACATCTCTCACCTAAGCCTCCTCCCTTCTTCACAGCAATTAAAAGGATGTAAAAATTGGTCTTCAGAGATCATTCAAAAGCTTTGAATTTTCTGTAATAGATGTCCAGAAAGGTTAGAAAATGGATAATGCTTGATTTAAAGCCTCTACCCCATTATTTTTGCCAAATTAACTGCATAAGCCCATGGGTGTTTAATCCACGATTTACGGTAATAGGTCTTTTTAGCTTTCGTAAATTAAAGAAAAAATTAAACTCCATTGCATACAGCATTTTATACAATAAAAAGAAATAACAAAAGAATTTCAGACTTTTCAACTTTAGTACATTGTCTTGCCACTAGATGCCGTTGTTTGTAAAGTGTGTTAGTAACTGAAGTTAAAGTAACTCTTGCATTTTTCAGATATTATATTTTGTTGCCTTTTTTGGGTCAAATGTTTGTTCATTTTAGGAAAAAATAACTACTTCCAAGTTAAATCAATCGGCACACTCTGCTGCCAACGGCATCTAGTGACAAGAAATGGTACTAGAACTGGTAAATAAATTCTTTTTTTTTTATTGTATAAAATGCTTTATGCAGTGGATTTTAATTGTAATAAACAAGTTCTTTGCCCTTTAAGCGTTAAATTCTGAAATAACAGGGTGTTGCTTAGTTTACAAGCGATGCCTTTAAATATTCAACCTGGTTGTGGCTTGTGTATTGAAGTTTGGCGAGGGTGTGGCTTTAGTGGGTTTCCTTAATTCCCCAGCTGAAGGAACTTTGGAAAGAAATCAAATTATCCGTTTTGTTTCAATTTGGCCTCGTTTCAAAAACAGAGGCCAGGAATATATAATAACCCAACAAAATTTGAAACGGGCCTTCAGTTTGCGGGAGCAAAGAAAGGCAAGTTGCCACCAACGTAAGGTAATTTTATATTATCTGGTCGAAATGTTACATTGAACTGTTAACATTGGTCCATAGTGTGAAATGTGTTGGTAAACGACAATGAATTCTTTAGGAAACGGTTAAAGCAAAATCTGCTCTAAGATCAAGACTGTAAGGACTGCAAACATGCGTAATTCCTATAAGGTATAACGGGAAAGTAAGGAGCGCTGTATGCTTGTGTGTCACCGTATTGGAACTTTTTAAAGAATGCTGAAAGCTGTTGCATACAAACATTTCGTAATAATATTAAGACGTGAATTTAAAAAATAATCGTTTACAGCTCCATTTCTTGCCGTTAGGTGTCAGTGTCATGCAATTGTGAACCTGGAAAAAAAGTGACACAGAAGGTAACAAATTATGTCCTTTTTTTATTGTGATTTTGTTATACGTTAGGTAAGGTCAGTTGTCTTGGCTCGAATTTCACCAGGCTGGGTGCAAAGTTTCATTAGGAAATTACTTTCGTAATGTTGTTTTTTCATTATTTTTTTTCGTGTTGTTGGGATTACGCGTTAGATTAAGTCGGCTTCCTTGGCTTAAATTTCACGAGGCAGAGTATAGAGTTTCACTATGAAAAGACTTTCAAAAATTTTTTTTTTCGTGTGGCAGTCATTTTTCATTGTGTTTTCCAAATCGTTTATAACTTACCACTAATGATTTCACACAAATTAACTAAAGAAGAATTTGATCTGTAATATTAGCTTCTACATGTTGTGGATTGAATAGGATGGCCTTCTCCCCCACCAACCATGCAAAAAAAAACTTTGTCATACACAGAAAAATAGTGCTTAAGCCCATTTCAATATCCAAGGTACTTTTCCTTCACTACTTCCCTCAGAGCATCAAACAAACTTAATGGTCAATGCCTCCACACGCATCGTTTCCCGCTTCTCCCTGTAACACAATCGTACACAAAACAACAGCCGTATTTTCTGGCAGCCCCCTTACCCTCCTATCAAAACCTATTATTGCCAACCTTTCTCTAGCCTCAAAACCCAAACAAACCATCCCCTTCCTCCCACACCATCTCCTTCATGTAACCTGTTCTATACGTCGCATAGCTCTTATCGCCATCTCCTCTGTATGTCTACGCACTTCCCCTCTAAACATCATCTTTTCATGGCGGTCAGGCACATAGCGTAACTCCTTGATTCACCTACTTCAGCATCTTATTTACCCTAGCACTCCCAACTTCAACTAATTCTCCGAAGGCCTATTGTACAGCTCCCATTTCTACCCCCAAGTCTGCACAAACTCTCAACCGATGCTCCAAACCCTCCATCTTTCCGTCAAGGACCCTCACGTCATCTGTTGAAGTCAAAACTGACACGTTATGGTTAGTCCCCTCTTTACTACCTGCCTCCCACGACCAAGACCTGAACCCCCTTTCCACGAATCTTCTCTAGACACCTCGCGTACACCATGAACCTGCGAGGGAACATAGGGTAACCCTGTTCAAGTCCCCTCCTACACTCGTCCCAATCTGACTCACCCCATCCCGTGACTTAAGACATTTCCCCAAGTTAATAAACTTTCCTAATTAACCCCCCCCCCCCCCCAAAAACGTGACTTCACTCCATCATACTGAGTTTGTAGGGGTCCTTGGAAACCTGGAAAACTCCTGGAATATGAAAATTAAATTCTAGGTGTGGAAAAGTGCTTGAAAAATGTAAAAAATGCTGCAAGTCCTGGAGTTCTCCTGCATATTGAGGGCAATTTTATGTTCAGAAACATGAAGGTTTAAAAACAAACCATGGACAGGATCAAAAAATAAAATTGCTAGTTATTTGCACTGAAGAGTGAAGAGCATCAATAATAATATTACTGCATGTTCTATCTCTGGGTCGCAACCCCTAGCAGTAAAATGTGAAACAACTGGTCGTAACTATTTTATGGAATGACCCATGTTAAAAATACACTGCATATAATCAAATGGACAGGTGCAGGCATGCGACAACTCTGTGCTCCACGACCATAAAGCAGAGAAGGAGATGGCTTATTCCTCCTGACTCAAATCCCATTTCATGCGCATGGTGGAAAGTTGATGCCTTTTTGCATTGCTTTGATAAAAACTATTAGTGCTATGTTGAATCGGGTCGCATGGCACTTGGGAATCCTCACTTCCCCCTCATTCTCTCCACAGAAATACCTCAAATAGGCTGAGAGGGCATTCTCAACATCCGCCTCTTCAACCCTCTCAATTCTTCCAGAATCCAGAAGACTTCTCCCCCTCCCCAACACTTCTCCCCTCAAAACCACCCACACTTTTAACATCGCACCCGTCTCTCTTTCATACCCCCCCCCCAAGCCTTTGTACTCTCTAATTGTTCTCCTAACCAGATACCCATTTGTGGCTTTCCTTTCCAAATAATCCGCCATTAGCCTGCTTGCGATCTTCAGTATGTTTGTTCACCTCCCCATCCTGCCGAGCCTCCCAGCCGTAGCTCCACCCAAAGCTCCTCCAACTTCCCTACCTCTCTGTGACTCTCTCTAATACCCCTTCCACACTGGGGAAAAGTCTGGACCCTCCCCTGACCTTTCCACACTGAACTCCTACTCTGGTCCGGACCCGACCCCAGACTTCAAGTCCTGATCGAAGTCTGGATTTGAGTCGCTGACTCCGACCCCATGTTTCAGTGTGGAAAGGGTCGGTGCGCTTGTCCGCACTTTCGGGAAGTGTTTTGATGCTTGGAGCGTTTATAAGCAATAGCGAGATAAAGGGAAGCAGGAGAGGGAGGAGAGAAAGGAACAACGATAGCGCCGAAAATGTTGTAGCAAGAGAAAGATTAACTAAAGTCTGGACCTTCGCAATGTCGGGGTTCAGTGGATGAAGGGGGTGTCAGGTTTTGCCTGTGGGCAAAAGTGGGGGCCCAAACACTAAACTTGGGTTTTCAGGGTCCAGTGTGGAAGCGGTATAACTCGGTAAAGCCAGGAGTCTTCCTCCCCTGCTTCTTCTGCACGCATCTATTCCTACCCCATTCCCCTTCTTGTTTACACCAGGCACATCAGAAGCTGTACCCAAGTTTCCAGCAACATTTACCCCCATCGCCTTAACCGAGCCTCCCCCTCCCTCATCCCTTAACACCCCCCTCCCCCACACACACTCCACACTCCACGTCCAAGCCATCCTCTTCCCCAAGGTTGGCCAGCACAAGGCCATTATCTACCTCAAATCTTTTCAACAAACCCCCCTCCCATTGTGGTAAGTTATCCACCCCTCCCTCTCCGCATTAAAGTCCCGTATAAAACTTGAATAAATGTTTTTGAGTTTTGTGGCAAGAGAGCGTAGCATGTGTGAGAGGGCATTGTTTGAATGTAAGAGCTGCCATGGAAAGTGGTCCATTGCATCCCAGTAACCAACCCAAAGCATCCCCACTTCACACAGTAGTTACCTATTTTAATGTGTAATTTTCTCTTTTATCCATCTGTCTGATCCTCAACCGTCCCGGTAACAACGTTACAGAAGATGTATCATATACGGGTAATGAGGGATTGTGTGTAGATGGTAGATACTTTGCGAACACTAACGCTGATGAGCAAAAGGCCTTACGAGTTTTTTTTGCATCTTGTAGGGCTTATTGCCAATTTAGCCGAAAAGTGTCTTATTTTGACGTTCAAATACACCTTTTGAAATTTTTTTTTAGAGCTATTGAATGGTGCTATTCTCGTGATATGTTGGTTTGTTATCAAGTTATTTCGCAAAAATTTAAATAAAAGTTGTCCTGAAAGTTAATCCAAGAAACTTGTTGGCAATTGAAAATTCTGCACAGGGCCAAATTCCTCCACTGTAACCCCGTCATTCACTGGGCATCCTCCGTCACACTTGTAGAACGTTTTTCTTGTGTAAAAACTTATCACAGACCTTTTGAATATTCTGCATTTATTATGAGATTAGAAACGTTTCCTGTTGAAAGTGCCATTAGTGAGGCCTAGAATTGTAGGCTTTTCTGGAGTGTACTTCAGACCAAACTAGCAGATTTTTATTCGTAGCACAGAAAAACTTCCTAGTAGGCTGTGTTGATTTTTAACCTCTTGCAGATCAATTTAAATTAAAATACTCATGTTTCTATTTTTGTTCAACTTTGGTGCACTACAATTTGGTGCCTTGCATTGTAGTTTACAACCCCCACCTGAATATCGTTTTAACGTGTTTCATTGTGTGAGGTGAATGCTAACGGAAACAAAAGACCGGAACGTAGGCGTGGCTGAAAATTGATTCACGACACCAGTACAACAACAACACAAAAGGAATTTCTGCGTTTGAATTTGTTAACGTGAGGAATTTTATCTTGCTTTATGCATGGTTAAGCAGGTTTGTTTCCATTTGATTGTTTCTAGCATGTTACAGTGGTTTAGACTGGCCAGGAATAATTTGAAATTTGAGGAAGCTTTAAAAAATGTAATCAGGGAAATGCCGGTTACCAGATCAGGTAACCACCACCCCCTTTCCTTAGAATCTATGGGAGTAAAACAGCGGAAGGCAACAAAAAGCTGAAAGAAAAAAAAATCAAGAGGAAGTAAAAGCAATGGGGAAAAAACCATGATAAAAGCAAAGCTGTAGAAATTATTCGAAAGTCATTTGTTAGTGAGACTCGAGCCAAGGGAACGGGCCCAACCTAACCACTAACAATAACAACTAGTAGAAACTACAAAAAAAAAATGGTTATCCTGCATTTTTTTGCTGAGGTTTTTTTTCACATTCTGATTTCCTTTTTTCCAAGGTGTCTCTTACCATTTATTTTTAAGGCGAATAAGTAGGGTTCTGAAAAGCAATGTGGCGATTCAGTGACTTTAGGAAACTGCTTTGGTTTGTCGAAAATGTGCATCGTCAGTTTTTGTGCCACCTTTCTTGAAAATATAGCGCGGTTCGTGATGGTAAGTGGGGTTCGGAAAATAACTGCATTTCATATAATGTTACAATTAAAAGGTAATATCTTTGAATACCGATGGCTCATTTTACTTTGGTGTTCTTTAAAATTAAACAACAGTTTAAAAATATTGAGCGTGCGTCGACCTTGGTTTTTCATTAAACTTACCCACCTAATTTAACAGTGAATTTTGGTTAGCGTTTTAAGATGGAAAGTAAGTTTAAACAACAGTTCTTATGCAAACACTACATGTAGGTACCAAATTGAATTGACATGTGAATTTCGGCTCGATTACTAAAAGCACATCTTTTTTCGTCTTCATTCTTCATTAGGCATAAGGGTTTTGGATGCGTGTATTACTACTTCCAGCAGACCATTTTTAATTTAGCAATGGTTGAGTTACCTGACTTTTACACAGACAGTAACTCCCCCTCTTCGTCGCCAGTAGTTGAATTGGGAAAGAAGCTTCTCCATTTCTCACTGAGCACTGTAGTAAGATCTTTGGTTATGATGTTGGTTACTCCTTAAGTGACAGCTCGTGCATGTTCATCAGGGGAAGCTTTCGTTTGTTAGGTGTTATACTATGAGACACTCTAGCACCCTTAGGTACTGCTCAGTCTTCGTGTTGGAATAAAGCATAACTTCATTGCAGTCCACAGCATGTTGTCAAAGCATAAAATTAGCTGGGATAAAACACAAGTTATGCTTGAATAATGAACTGCTTCTGAAGGCGCCAGTGTCTTACGATACAACACCTAAAAACGAAAAGACGAACATGCACAAGCCATTACATCAAGGAGTAGCAAAGATCATGATGAAAGAACTTACCACAGTGTTCAGTGAGAAATGGAGAGTCTTCCTTCCCAACCCAACTATCGGCAATGAAAGAGGGAGCCACTGTCTGCGTGAAAGTCAGTTGGCTCAAGCAGCGTTAAATTCAAATTGGTCTGCTCGAAGTAGTAGTGCAAGCGTCCAACAACCTTTCTTTTGTAGTTTGCGTGAGAACTATTGTTTAAATTTAAAATTAAAAGGTGATAATCGCACTGCAACTGAAATTGCTCAAATAGCATATAAAATACATGATTTATTCTCAATCAAAATAACAGTTGATCGGTTCATCCTTCTCTAATGGTTTGTTTTGTTAACACAAGATTTATAAAGTTTTACAATTAATAGCATATTAGCATATTAAGAGTCGCAAACATTTCTTCCTAATTCGCCATTGAAGGTCAGAAATCTACCAACCCTGTAAATTGACGATTGACTCATGAAAACTGTGTTAAACACTTTTAAATACAAAAATAACAACTGACAATTGACAAGAACGAAACGAATACTTTTTGCCCTAGCAAGCGTAAACCCAGATCTCCTCCACAAGGTATTCTCTACTGATGAGCCCAAACAACGGCGAAAAAGTTTGTATAGAGATCTTTGTTGGTGAGTACTAATTGATATTAACTGTAAACCTGCACGTTAATCTATGCAGTGCCTAGAATGGTACAATTGACACTTGAAAATTACTATAATTGGCCGTATTGAACACTATTGAATACAACCAAAACATAAAACACTATGTAGCATTGAGTATGGTGCGGTTAACACTTGTAATTTATAATAATAGGCCTTATTAAATACAAAAAGAATCACTGAAAACCCACTCGCTGTGTTGAGGATGGTGCGATTGACACTTGCAAATTATAATAGTCGGCCTTATTATAAACACTTGAATGCAAAAACATCAAACACTATGCAGTACTAAGGATTGTGCGATTGTCACTTGATAATTACAGTAAGGCCGGGTTTACGCAACCACTCGCTTTTGCATTCTCGCAGCTAGAAGCCAGAAATCACCTCAAATTCCAACATGGCGGCGGTTTTATGTCTGCCGCCTCGCAACGAAAACAGCAAATAACGTGAGTTCAGAAGCGTTTGGAAAAATTGTTTCATCACGAGGAATTCTTTATATTATTTGCACGGATTGTAAGACTGCAAGTATTTACTCCAACGATGTCGGATTTAGCTAATCCATTTAGTGTTGTTACCATGGCAATGTCATCTTTGCCATCGCGATTGACTTCTAGCTGCGAGAATGCAAAGGCGAGTCGCTGCGTAAAAGCACCCTGATAGGTCGTCTTAAACACTATTAAAATTACATTATTGGGCTGTATTAAATCTATTAAATAAAAAAAAAACATCTGAAAACCATTGCGTATTAACAGTAGGCCTATGCATTATTATGGATAATGCAATTGACACTTGAAAATTACAATAATAGGCCGTGTTAAACATTATTAAATCCAAAAAGAACTGAAAACCGTAGTGTGTTAACACTATGCAGTATTGACAATGGTGTGATTGACACTTGAAAATAATAATTACGCGCTATTTAATACAAAAAGAGCAAACACTATGCAGTATCGAGGATTATGCGATTCTCACTTGATAATTACAGTAATAGGTCGTATTAAACATTAAATACAAAAAGAACAACTGAAAACTATTGTATGTTAGCATTATGCAATATTGAGGATGGTACAATTGACACTTGAAAATTACAATAATAGGCCGTATTAAATACTATTCAATACAAAAAGAACAACTGGAGACCGTAGCATGTTAATGTATGCAGTATTGAGAATGGTGCGTTTGACACTTAAAAATTACAATAAAGGACTATTAAATACAAAAAGAACAACTGAAAACCAGTGCGTAGTAACAGTATGCAGTATTGCGTAGAGTGCAATTGCAACTTAAAAATTACAATAATTAACCATATTAATCACTATTAAGTAAAAAAAACCCATTCCGTATTAACTCTCTTCAGTATTGTGGATAGTGCGATAGACACTAGAAAGTTATAATAATAGACCACATTAAACACCATTAAATACTTAAAGAACAACTGAAAACCGTTGATTGTCAACACCATGCATTACTGAGGATGGTGCGATTGACACTTGAAAATTACAATAATAGGCTGTTTTAAACGCTGTTAGGCAAAAAGAGCAACTGAAAACCATTGCGTGTTAACACTGCAGTACTGGGGAGGGTGCAGTTGACTCCGCAGCAGAATCAGCGCGACGATACGCCACGGCCAGTGGAAGGCCGCCGTGGACAAATTTAGGCCAGATTTCTGCCGTTACATCAAGTTTACACCAATTTTGACATTCTAGTACACCATTTTAATCGTCTTAACGAGACTTTTTCATTGGTTGAATAGCCAAATCAATTGATTAAAGCACTGAAATAAAAACCAATAAACCTGTGGCTAACCATATGATAATAACAGATTAGCTGCAAACAGTTTTATTGCCGTTAATTGATGTCCCAGACAGTGGCAGAAAGTTCTACTTCTGGGGCAATTGACACTTGGAAATTGTAATAATAGGCCGTATTAAACAATATTAAGTACAAAAAGAACAAAAGAAAACCGTTGCATGTTAACACTATGCATTATTGAGGATGGCCCAATTGATTATAATAATAGACCGTATCAAACAGTAAACACTATTAAATACAAAACTAACAACTGAAAACCGTGTGTGTTAACACTGTGCAGTATTATATTGTGGATATTGTGATTGCTACTTGAAATTTAGAATAATAGGCCATATTAAACACTATTAAATACAAACTGCTGCATGGTAACACTATGCAGTATTGTGGATAGCGTAATTGACACTTGAAATTCCGTAAAAAAACGGAGGTAATATGATTAAAGTTACACTTTACTTGTTAAAAGGTACACGGATAAAAATTGATGATTTTTATTTGAAGTAATCAAATGTACAGTTGAGAATTTCCATCTGTTGTGCTTTACATTTTAAATAATGATTGGTAAAGCACAACATCACTTAAACAGATGCAATTTTCTCAACTGTACATTTGATTATTTTAATTAAAAATCGTCAATTTTTATCCGTGTACCTTTTAACAAGTAAAGTGTAACTTCAATCATATAAACGGCACACTTCAGGTTTTTGTTTGTAATCCGTGTCCTTATTTACGTCTATGGCGTTGTGCAACAAAGGGTTATGCTGGCCACTTTGAAACAATTCTTCTCACCCGTTTTGAAGCTTTCAGTCCTCTGATAACAATACAGCACGACGAGATCGCAACAATGAACGAGAACGAGGAGTGCTGGGATCCACTGGGATCCACGCCGGAGGAAAACAAATCGAACAATTAAATGGAACAATGTTTGAAAACAACACCACCTCAAATGTCAAAAAATCACTCAAGTATTCATGTTAATTACAACATTGCAACCGCTTTCAAAATTAAACGTTGCTCTTTTCGTTGCGTGTAGCATTGCGTCTTAACGAATATTCTACACAAACTGTCTTCTTGCTAAACGCAACAATGTATTCCACTCGCGCTCAACAATGTACGTCGGACTGATAGCTTCAAAACCGGTGAGAAGGATATCGCCACTTTCCTCATGCTAGAATCCAACAATGGCATTGTTAGATCCTAGCACTCGGAAAGCGGGCGATATCCTATACAACTCAGTTCTGAAAGCCTGCATTTTCGAAATAAATGTGCCTTTCTATTGTATCTAGCTGCCAAGGCCTCGAAATTAACAATGTAGTTTAGTTTGGTTTAAATCTATATGCGTTTAGCTGAAACACAGGTTCTTTCCACAAAATTTATTTGAGGCCGTGGCCCACAGCCGTACGCCCCGACTACTATATTCTACCAAACACTACAAAAGCACCACAAAGTTTTATGGATTCTTTCACGAGTATTTATTGGGAGCCATGGCCCACAGCCGTATGCCCCATCCAAAATTACAAAAACTATAACTACAACTACAATAACTATACCTATAATAACACATACTTCTACACAGCGACTATACCACTTGTAATAACATCCACCTTGCACTACTGTCTAACCACTTCTCTACTCTACCCACTCCCTCGCACTGTAGGGCTCCCTATGATACCCTGTCGCACTCATTGCCACACACACTGTCACTCCTACTGCTGCACTGCTGCTGCACCGCTGCACTGCTGCAAACTCTTATCATCCAGAGGAAATCAGAGGAATCCCCTTCCTCTCTCCCATTTAGGGAAAGTTCCAGTGGGGCTAAAGTTGTCAACTGGGAAACACTGGAGCACCGAAACACTGCATATGTATGGCGCTACTACTGATCGTCCATCCACTGTGTACAAGATGCTCACAATTCTGATACAAGGAGAACAGGAGAGCCCTGCACCTGTCCGACTAATCTCTACACACTAATCCTTACACACTAATCCCCGCCATCCTGCAAAACTTC
>JAHWFP010224371.1:0-12415 GCA_023313725.1 Lithobius niger | reverse complement strand
TTGTGGTTTCATTCACCATGCCATTATTTATCCTAGTACCAAAATGCGAGCCACTTTACGCTATACGAATTCTCATGCTCAGTGCATGTTCTAAACATTTTCCGTATAGCATCGTCTCTACACCGTATGACTGAAAATATTTTTTTTTTTCCAAATATTTCAAAAAATAGGACCCACTTTACCGGAGTCAGAATGGCATTTTGGATCCAGAAAAGTCGTCCTTCTTTGCACTTTTTAAAAAAAAATCCTTTTAAAAAAAATTTGGCGTATTTTATGGGCCACTCTGTATTGCATTTAAAGGTAAATTGAAAATTGAAATGGTACAGGTTGTATTATGCACCAAATGCACCACTAGCTTATACTTCTACACAGAATAGGAAAGCCTTATATTCTCACTGTGTGTGTTCAGAGCCTGTAAGGGGTTGATAGAACTTTTGAGGCTATATTTTAGTACAATCCCATCTTCAACGTTGTTTAAGAAACGCAATACATAAAAAAAAATACGCTAAGGAGAAGGGATGCCAGAAAACCAAGACAGCAAAGCTGAATTGAAATTTGTATATACGTTGAAGTTTGTATCATGAAACAAATACAGGATATTCCTCTGCAAAGAATTTTCCATTGCCTGTATGTCTTCCGAGTCGGACAATGGTTGACAAAAAGATTTGTTGGATCTAGATTTGGGGTTTGTTTAAGATCTACCCCGAAACAAAACTTGTTAAGGATTCCCGCTAAGCTTTTCGGCCCTGTAAAGTCGTGATATCAAGCTATTTCGCCAAGCATAGCCCATCGTGTAAGGGGGGGGGGGGGGATATGAGGCTTAATGGCGCGTCGACAACTTGGTCATTAGCGCCAACCTCAGTCACAGTGCAGTGGTCCTGGTTGCTACTGCACCACACATTACAGAGATATTATTCAAACCCCTAATCTAAATCTTGTCTTACTTCTGTACCTCCTCCAAAAATTGAAAAACACCGGACAGGAGGACAGACTTATCGCCCAATTGACGCACAATGTCATGTGGAAGATGGAAACGACGACGAAAACCATCAAGATGGCAACAATCAACAAGGAAGTGCCGGGCCGTAAGTGGCCGAGTAATAGTTCGAAGGTTAAATGAAATACATGAAAATTGCTTACTACGCAATTTTCAATTAATAATTAACGTTTGAAGTTTTAGTTGGTGGGATGAGCTTGGCGCTTGATATCACGACTTCACACGGCCGAAAAGCTTGGCGGGAATCCTTAACAAGATTTGTTTTGGTGTAGATATCAGATATTTTTGGTCCAAATTGATTAAAACCATTTTTTTTTTCTTAGTAATTTTGACATGGACGCACCAACCTAGTTGTCTGGTCCATTTCTTTTTTTGTTGGCTTTCGTTACATTTTGAGAAAGGCAGTCAACTTTATTCATATGATTAGTATTTCTTATTAGTACTGCAGACGCACGGATTTATTTACTGTTAAGTTTGGCATTGTAGAACAGTCAATGTAAAACAGTCAATTTGGTCGTTTTGAGGTCCCTAACTCCTGAACCACTTGACCAATTAGAAGAGGCCTTATGAAAAGGGCACTTCTCCGTAGCAATACCTGTAAAATGAACTAAAAACCAGCTTTATTCACCGCTTGGAAGAATAAGAATAAGAATAAGATAAACAAAATATGCGTTACCAGTAGCCAGTCGCCAGTAATTAGGCAAATATCAACGTTATTCAGGTCGTTTTTTCAACGAGAAAACGTTAAGCTGTTTCACTAACAGTAACTTTTATGTTGTCAGGCGACCAAAGTCTCCTGATTAAACAAGTTTCAGCCTTTTCTGTCGCATTGTTATTTATCCTCACATGCCTGAAAACAGCCAAACTACCCTGCAGTAAAACGCAACGTGCCTAGTGGTCGCTATGCTCATACTTATTTTTTTCTGGATAAGTGTTATCGTTTATCATCTTGGCGGGCGACACACTAGCGTGTGTCTTGATTTATGTCATACGTGGCGCAGTGGCAACCCGGACCACTGTACTGTGACTGAGGTTGCACTAATGACCTCTTTATCGACGCCACATTGAGCCGCAATCCCCCCACCCTAAACCAACAGCACATATATGTATAAAACATGCATTGGCAGATAAAATACTAGCAGATAGAATGTATAAATAAGCCAAAAAATACACGGATCACAAAACAATCTTGCGTAATATTGCACGTAACCCATCCAGTTTTTGGCTTATTATGTAATAGTAAATAATGGAAATAAGTTTCTCTCTTTTTTGGCTTATTTTTTAAATAACGATACCGAATCATAAACGATATCAGCATTCTTGGAAAATAAGTATAAAAAAAAGTAGCGATAAGAAAACGACGACATCCGATCACTAATCATGCTGACGTGTTGTTACCGTCATTTTTGTACTCCAACCATGACGACGACACGAATTGGTCAACATTGTCAACTAAAGTACACAATAGCAGCTAGCCACGCGGCAATGACACGGGAGATAAAGAGAAAATGAACCCGATCTGTTAGTTTATACCAAAGCTAACAAAAGCCAGAGCAAAGTATATTATGTGAAACTTTATGTCTATACCTATAGTGTATTTTACGTCATGTAGTGGCGGTTTTCCGTGTGAACAGCGTTTGCTTTTAGCGTTATTAATGAAGTTTCTGCTGGAGGTAGCTATAGCTAACGGAAATATGAGTGATAACGAATTTCGTTACCATTAATCTAGGAGAGGTAAACTATGTCACCTTCGTGTAAGATGCGGTGTTGTGACTCAACAAATAAAAAGATTATTGGCGTAACGAGTTTCAACAAAAGTCAACAAAAGTTAAAGAAAATGTCTTGGCATCATGATAAAAGGTGAAAATTATTGTCGTAACCATATTGGGCCCACTAGAAGCAGACGATTTGGTACGTCATGCATTTCGCAAAGAAAAACAAAGCAGATATCCTGAAAGGCTATAGTGGTCACCGTTAGTCGAGGTTGGATTTTACAACCTAGAATAGAACAATTTGGAAGTTGAATTGAAAGTTGAAGCATTTTGCTAGGGAAACCAAAACAGATTTACTAAAAGAAGTATCATCAAAATACTGGGTCAGGGTACCATTGTACAAAGAAGAAAGACAATTTGGAAGGGTGATGCAATTAAAAATGGGAAAAACAATGCAGATTTCTTGAAAGGAATGCCGTCACCGTGAGTAGTCAGATAGGATTTTATACCACATGCATTTTTCAATGGAAAACCCAGCAGAATAACCAGAACAACCGTCCGGGGGGGGGGGGGGGGGGGAGGGGGGGGAAACGGGCTGAATAAACTCTCCGAATATGGCCGATGGGAACCGAAAGCAAAGCAGAAGCAGGCCTCCAATGAGATTTTTTTTCATGAGCGCAAAACGCTGTCCTCCTAAGGGAACATATATACAAGCAATGTTTACCAGTGCAAAGCATTAAGACTTGGAATTCGAATATTCATTACACGTCATTTGTTACAATGAAAGTTTATTAGTTTATTAGTTAATTTTACGTATCTTCTAAATCGTTGTTGTGTTACTCTGCCTCTTCCAAGGTTCGTACTGCACAAGCGTCTATGGTTTCAAGCATTTTCTAGATTTGACAAGTGTTCTCCGATATGTGATGGGAGTTACAAAACTACGTTAGAATAAAATATTGTAGACGGCGCCGAGCCAAGGCTAAAACGATGGCGCCCAACCCCACACCGCCCCCTCCCCCCCCCAAAAAAATCCCAGATGGAACACAAAAAGGGAAAAACCAACACGATTTTTTAATTATTATGCGTGTTGCCGATTTCATATTAATGTGTGTTGTCGATTTTAAAATCATGCGTGTCTTCAATTATTGGTCTTTAAAAAAAAGTCTTTAATTAATCGTTCAAAACCAGGGATGATGAACAAATTCAAACCCTACACCAACCGTATGTCTCGTAGCTTTCTTCCTTCTGCACTTGCTATACATGGCAATACAACACAAAATCTCGCTTTTGCCCATTTTACAACGTTAGCAAATCTTAAAGGACTAATGCAACACAGCTAACGACCAACACCAAGCCGTTTTCTAAGAGGGGCTGTTGCAAACTTAACGTTCGTTTCGACTAACTTTTGTCCGAAAGTTGTCCAATTTAGCTCGTTAAAGCCAGTGCCTTAAGCCTCTTGGCTTCAGCACCTCCTCGTTTCTGGCCTTAAAGGCTTAAGACTTGACGTCCATCTTAGGTAGCGAATTAGTCTTTTGCCTCACGTACAGCCACAGTCAGTTGCGCGTGCAAATCACGTGGAGGTACCCGGAGCAAGCCGCGTCTCGTTAATGGATTTCGTCACGGGCACAGAGAAACAAGGGAGACAGCGTGTACGAAAAGCCCAACTGTTATCAACAGTCTGGGTCTGTCGAGAAAATAAAAAGATAGGTTTTAATGTATTTTTGTTGTTTTTCTTCCACATTCCTCCCACCTTGCTTACCCTTTTATTCTCGAACATTTTTTTCTTCTTTTTAATGGAATGAACTAGAAGAACGTCAAGCTGAAAGCATGTGGTACAATTCCATGCGAACACAAACTGCAGGCGCTTTCCTGAATTCAACATACGTGAGCTGTAGGTTGAATTCAGGAAAGCGCCTGCAGCGCTTGAACAGCTCATTAAAGTAGTTCCTAATACGCGATTAATGCCCTGATCCCTCAAAGTGACGTCAGGCTTACGTCCCCCCCCCCCCCTCATAATTTACGTTGCTGCCGCTTAAAATTTAGGCAAATAAACGTGAAAATAATTGTGTATTACCATATACGCTAACCATGAAGACTCACACACGTTTGGTTACAGGGCTTTTAAATGACCCAATTTCCTAGATGATGGTTTGAAGCTGGGACACGTCGTCTATACCATACCCCAAAGGGGACCTGCACGACGGGTGTTTTGCGTGAATGTCGTTCTTAATTAAAGGCGCATTCTCCGCCTTGTAAAGATGTGCCGGATTTGAGACGTTTTTCAAAGCGCATTGCAGATTTCTAGTGCCCACGTAAACGTAGTGAAGAACACTTGAAAGCAATTTCGTTGGATGCGAATCGCGACCCAATCGCTTCCGTTTGCTCTTGTGAACCTACTTTCTACGATATGGCAACGTCGGATTAAAGTGATTTCACACTAAAAACCTGCAAACATAGTATTATCGTGCTAATTTCCAATGAAATACGACATCCCTGTACTTTGTCTTGATGCCACTCGTATTTTAGGCCAACACTTCTGAAATTTAACCTGTATGCACATGACGTCCAAAATGCAGATTCGCATAAATTTGGTCACAATAATTTTAAGCGATCCAATTTTCTCCACGCAGAATTAAAGGCGGGTGGGGAAAACTACACCACTACACCCCAAAAGGGAAAACAGGTAGAAAGGGTCCAATGTGGAACGGATGGAATCACATTATTTAGCCGAGCTGTCCTCTGTTGGAGACACAGAACATTGCTAAGGCCCACTGAGGTAGCAGCCAGCAGTGGCCAATCGTTCAGTGCCAGGATGTGGAAACATCTGCACATGGACAGATGTTAACCCGCCAGAACTTCAGAACCTGTTGCTAGGGAAGTGACGTTTTCCGCCTGGAAGTAACTTCCTCACTATCTATCTACCGACCGAGAAGGTTTGCCTAACTTTTATACCTAATAATTAAAA
The DNA here is from genome assembly GCA_023313725.1 of Lithobius niger. Taxonomy (NCBI): domain Eukaryota; kingdom Metazoa; phylum Arthropoda; class Chilopoda; order Lithobiomorpha; family Lithobiidae; genus Lithobius; species Lithobius niger. The sequence continues at coordinate 6,741 of JAHWFP010224371.1, read as the reverse complement.
CTAGTTGTCCCCTGATTCCCGCTGATTCAACTCGGCTGTAATAGTCAGCATTATTGAAGTAATAGTGTTTGTTTCTAATTGTTAGAGCGGATATCCGTTCTCATTGTCGGCCGCTCGCCCTTTTTCTTTGCTACCGTGGCAAGAGTGAGCCCGCTCGCCCTTTTGCTGATTGTCGACGCTTCGTTTGTTTAATCCTTCCTAACAAAGCCTCCATCAAGTCTGTTCACAATTTAAGTCTGCTCCTAAGCGAAATATATATATAGATGTACGATGTAACCCTTAAAACTGTTGTGTTCCTTAAACGGGAATAAATCCCGTATTTACATTGGTAATGTCTTGCTGTTTCTTTTAGGGCAATGGGTAAGCATTTACGATCCCCTTTTTAGGACTTCTGTCACCCTCTCATGTATTGATTGTAAACATGTACCAGATTTAAAGTGTTTTTCGAAGAGCCGTTTTAGGAATGAACTTTCTAGTAATCATGTAAACGTAATGAAAGAAAAAGTTGACGGTAATGATCAGTGTTGTGCGCGCTTTTTGTCGGACAACTTTTGACCTCCGAGTGTGGCTCCCTTCCATCCCCGAGTGCTTTCGTTATAAACCCATGTACCTGCGTCGTTTATGTCAAAAAATATTCCAAACAAAATTAGTTCGAATAATACGTTTATGTGCTTGGCCATAGTGAAAAAAAAAACCGGACAGTGAAGTTAAAACGGGACCTTGCCCTGTCAACAATAGCATTTCAATTAATCTCGACAGAATTTCTTTTCAATCTGTATACAGAATAGTTTTTTTTTCTTCTAGAAAGTGTAGCATCTCTGTAGAAACTTTACAGAAATTCTGTAGAAACTTTATATAATTCTTTCTGTAGAATGTGTACGAACTTGCCCTCACGAAGCTTGCAACTTCCGCCATTTTGTCTTATCTGTCTCGTTCGTTGAGCTACCTCGCAAGACTCTCGCGAGATAGATTGTAGCATCGATGATTTGCGTTGCATTTCGGGGCGAACTCAAGAAAAAAAAAAGATGTCAGATATAAGCTTTTTCCCCCCTTAACTTAAAATTCACACAACATAAAGCAGACGAAAAAGTTTTTTTAAAAAAAGAACGCCGTTTGTGTGAGTTTTCTTTCCAATGTTTCTTTACCCAATCCCATGTCGGGCCCAACCTAAGAAGGGACACGTGGCACCTCCCGAACTGAGTTAAAAGCAGTACAGCCCACGAAGAGGCAGCATACGCATTATGCACGATGCTGCATTACAACGACATTCCCAGTCGATTCAGTTTTCGAGATTCAATTTTCAGATTGCAAGCTGTTGCTCTTCCGTGCGAAAGCACGCGCGGACGTTCGTACAGACGACCCTCTTTAGCCGTACCCTAATCCAAGCAAAGGGTCAAAATGTAGTTAGAGTCACTAGGAACCAGACGGCCGAGCCCGTATGCTTGAACAAGACACACATAATAATGTGTCAGCTTAAAAACTAAACTGTGAAATCTCATGTCCGTAGCTACTGTTTGTGTTGGATGGGCACATGACAATTTTTACGCCCCTCCGCCAAACTGGTAATTTTTGAGGCTCACCACTAACACTTTTCACAGCTTCGTCCCGACTGCACACCCCTCCTCCCCGCGACGACACACATGGTTATACAGCACAAGATAACCCCCAACAACAGGTGGGATGTAAGAGAAAATCGTCCTCTACATTTTCACGAGCGTTTCACGAGCGTTCGTACACACTGACAATTTTCAAAATATGGTGATTTGTGGATGAAGGATTAAACAACTTGGCTGTTCCTGGAGACAGATATCCACACGTTCATAACAACACTGAATTTAATTTTCGAGAGAACCTGGACTCTCTTGGTCACCTACAAAGGACGAACGAACATTACATCAACAGCAACGTGTTAATCAGCAACGTGTTTTAAACACTGTAAAAAAATTTACACAAATGGAAAATTGGCAAAATGTTTTTAATGAACTTCCACTAGTCAAATTGTAAAGATCAGTGGTCCAACCTGCCAACTCAAAAATGGCGGACCACGTAATGTCATTGCTGGGTTTCTGTAAACCGTTTTAACTTTTAAATATTTGTTTTTGTAAGTATCACCCGTAGATGTAAGGGAAATGTGTTTATCATATGTCAATCATCATTGTAATGTTCGTTCGTCCTTTGTAGGTGACCAAGAGAGACCAGGTTCTCTCGAAAATTAAATTCAGTGTTGTTATGAACTTGTGGATATCTGTCTCCAGGAACAACCAAGTTGTTTGACAATTTTCTTTTAATGAGATACAGGTTTTGAACTTTGGTTTAACACTTTTGCATGTCAATTTGACACTTGTACACTTGGATTTAACACTTTTGTACTTCAATTTAACGTTACTGGATTTCAAATTAACACTCTTGGCTTTGGACTTAACACACGTCTTGCAGTTGAACACTCATGCACTTAAAATTAACGCACCGAAACAAACTTTTCGGTCTAACAAAAAATGTATGATATCACAAAGAATTACAGAACAAAATTACAAGCATATAAAATATTAGAGCATACAAATTCACGACGAAAAAAAAAAAAAAATTACGAAAAAAGTAGAATTCTGCATTCACTGTGAGTAATTTCAGTATTACTTGTACAGTAGATTTCATATTTTTGGGGAATAACTCTTCAATTTTTTCAAATCCTGAAATAGCCAGAATCACTCCAAGCGTTACAACGCACAAAACAATTCAAAATTAGAACAAATTAAATCCACCCTACCCTCATCGCCATTGTGAAATCTTTACCAGATAGGCCTAGTGGCCGAGTAACCTATACTATTTCACGATAAACATTCTTATAAGTAACGGAGGGCAAATGACTTGGTTTATTATAAGGCAGTTAGATTTATACATTTACAGAGACAGCTGATCACAACATGCGATCAACCAAGCTATTGCTTGCAATAGGTATTACAGCCGACGATTCTGACATCTCTGTAATGTGTGGTGCAGTGGCAACCCGGACCACTGCACTGTGACTGAGGTTGGCGCTAATGACCAAGTTGTCGACGCGCCATTAAGCCTCAATCCCCCCCCTCTGAGAGCATACTCAGATGACGTCACAGGGTGCATATATATATATATATATATATAATTACACCAGTTCCGCAACGCGGCCATCTGCAGCAGCCGGCAGCAGCCATCTGCAGCGCAGCAGCAAGCAGGACATACGATGCCATCTCCGCCATCTACTGACGGAACGGCAAATTATAAGAGTAGCGGCCAAGCCCCGCTGAGATAGTAGCTGCGCCCGGAACGCAATGGCCTCCCGCGCGAACATACGATGCCATCTACCGACCGAACGGCAAATTAAATGAGGGGGGGGGAGGGGAGCGAGACGACGCGGAATGAGCGAACGAAGTGAGCGACTCCGCTAGTTCATAATAATATGCATTGAGGCATTGTGACCGCATATACCACACGGTACACTTAAAATAATCTTTTACGGTTTTTTACGCCCTTGCCTAGCAATCTTAGCGGTTTCCCGGTCGACTCTCCAAGTTTACCCTTCTTGTACAACTCTTTCATTGTTGGACCATTGTTGCAGCAGTGGATTTATATCATGAAGACAGACTGCTGCAACAATGAAACCGCTGTCTTACCACTAGTAAGAACTACGGCTAGGCGTGGGTATCTTACTTACGTAAGTAAGAAAACGAAGGTTTTTGGTTCTTACTTAAGTAACAAAAATACAATCGCTGTCCATATTTACGTATTTCAAATCGTTTCGAAAGTATTATGAAACTATTTCACACTTTAAATTAACAACTATTTATTTTTCAAATAAGAAAAAAAGAATTCTAGGCATAGCAAGCGAAGGCGTGGGGTTCTTACTTACGTAAGTAAATCTAGCTTACTGTTGCTGTCAATGTTTGGGTATGAATATTTACGTGTCAATGTTTCCAAAATAATACATTTATTGCAGCTGAAAAAAGACCGAAAGGAAAGAGTTGAAATTGATTAAAATGGGATTTATTTGCAGTTATTGAGTTTAAACAAGGGGCTACAGCGACTATCTAGTCGCATTGGTCTTCTGTACAGTTCGTGCACTTCCAATGTTGAGGCGCACATCTCTATCATGCACTATCAACAGCTATCTCTATTATATAATCTAAAAACAGTAACCATCAGAATTGCCCGTTACAAATGTGTTAGCTTTTAAGCTTATTTTACGTTTTAGGCATAATTGTCAGCGTTTAGGCCTAATTTACAACTTTAATTTCGTAAGTAGCAACTAACGGAGATTTGGATTGTTTACAGTAAGCCTATTCATTTTTGCAACAAGGTATGCCTCCCCGCAAACAGTTACAGTGTTAACAACGTAATGCGCAACGTAGCCTAATATAGATCAGTGGTAGTAGGGAAGGGACAGGAGAAACGCTGCAGCGACTCGTAGCAACTATTGACGTTGCCATGGTAACGTGATTTTAGATCTAATTTTCATTTTTTAAGCCTAATTTTTTTAACGGCAGTTTTGGTTTCGTAAGTAGCAGATAGGCCTAATGGAGAATTTGGTTCGATCGTAAGCCTATTCATTCATGCAACAATGCGACAAGACTCTTTTAAACGAAGCTAAATTGTTTTTGTTTTTACGGCTGCGTTAACACAAATCTTTAGGATTTCAATTCGACGATGAAATGTTATTATTTAATTTAGTTACGTCGAAGAAGTCTATTAGCTATAAGGAGGCAACGATGTTTTAATTTGCCATGTTATTTAACTAACTTTTGACACTGAATCGAACGTTGTAAACAGTGGTCGTCAATTTCTGGTACCGTTGCGAAGTTGAAAAAAGCGACGGACGGACGGACAAAGTCGTTGCAATAGTCTTTTCAGCCGGTACGGCTGTACAGAAGACTAAAACGGAGTTGGACATTCAAAGAACATTCCCGACAACAATGGCTCGTTATGCTATCACAATAATGGCTCGGTTACTAACAATGCAAATCTTTGTTGTAAAAATATGTTCGACGATGGTTTGGCAACAATGCACTAACACTGTCGTTTTATTGCAACAATGGCTCACTCATTAAATATCCAACTCATCGTTGTACAAATATGCTAGACGATGGCGTTCGGCAACAATAAGGTACGACTTTTGCTGTTTCGCCACGAGGGTAAACAACGAAAGTCTTACCTTATTGTTGCCGAGCGCCATCGTCTAAACTGATACATATTTTTCACTAGAATGGTCTCTGCCACCCTAACGTGTCCTCTTGTTCAGATAACGTTAGGCATAAGGGGGTTAGGCTAAAAATCATGAACGGGTAGGTTCATCGTTGGGAACAGACCTGTCTGGAGGCATCGCTAAATAGTAACAACCTAAGTGCTGCCTGCTGTTCCCTCTCATTGAACAACACAGTCAATTGGTTGGCTGCTACACGGCCTGACTGTGAACGTCGTTATTATTTAAACAGACAAAAGGGTGATGGCAAAGCAATAATCTCGAACGAGCATCTCGGTTAATTTGGCCTCGTTGCAATAATTACTCGCCATTCCCATGGTGAATTACCAATGATAGCTTTATTGTAGTTTATCACGTCTAAAATAAAGTGACGGTTCACGGAGTGGTTGATTTGAATTTGTCCTTCAGAATAATAGGCTAGCCTACTCTCATGCAGAACAGGTAGTTTGTCAATACAGAAGAGGTTGCAAAGAATTTTCAAACCCTGAATGCAGAATGCCAGCAATAAGAAAAGTTCAGATGCAAACCTATTTACGTTGCCTTTTGGACTTAAGTGTCAGACTGCCTCAGCAGGAAGTGAACCCAAGACCTTTGACACCAAAGGATGGATCAAAGGCTTTGAGACAAAAAACTCATATTAGAAGCGTTCCTTAGGATTGTAGTCATTCCTACGAGACAATGACCAATCCCAGTTTTCGTCGATCTAATACGATGACACACATTTGACTAATACATTTGCTATTAACGATCTAATTCTTAATTGATCGCTGAAATCATTTGATGCAGATGTTACTTAAAAGAAAAGGTTGGTTAGATTACTGCGTTACACGATTGAAATTTCACATTAGTATAAGATAAAAGTTAGTTAATATAATATAATATAATATAATACTGGTTTAGCCACAATGGTGACACTGGAAGGCAGAAGGGGATGTATCCCATCGTCCCATCGTTAAACGAAGTCAGCGGTAGACCTTACAACGAAGAAAAACCTGTAGATTGCAAGCTCTGAGTAAGGTCTTAAAGTGTTGAGGGCAGCGAATAGAGACCATAGTCTGAGGAAGGAAGTTCCCGACCGTTGTGAGTTGTGACCCGATACGAGAAAAAGCTTCTTCGACGCTCGGTACGATCCGGCTGGACCACCAACTTAAAGAAATCCACACGTGTGGCCTCATACGAATTATGTTATGGTTTACACGAGTTACAATGGAAACTTTAATTTTCCATTCAATCCCATGAATCTTAAATAAAAAAAAATTCGAAACGTAGTGAACTACATGAGTAACAAACCTGCTAACAAAGCTGAAGCATTGATAAACACTGTTCAGAGGAATCGAGTGACAAATCGATAAACGACAAGACACGAGTAAAAGACGACAACAAAACGTATCATCCACGGACATATTTTATAAGCTACACCAGACGCTAGTTAAAGGCGCCGGTTCACCATTTCGGTAGCGTTGCCTGCCCGTATTCTAAATACAGCATCCACATTCTAGATTCTCCGTCAT
>JAHWFP010224370.1:0-16032 GCA_023313725.1 Lithobius niger | reverse complement strand
TCGAAAGTTAAATGAAAACTAGAAGATTGCTACTAGCGGTAGCAATCTTCAAGTTTTCATTTAACGTCCAAAGTATTATTCGGTGCGATTAACTTGGCTAATAGGATTAACCTTGGCGGCCTTTCCCTGGTGGAATGATATCACTACCTTCAAAGGCCGACCGTTTTTGGAAAAGGCGGGTTTTTCTACCAGTTCTGGTTTTGGGTGGATATTAATAACTGAACAAAAAACGGCTTCGCCGTTTAGAGAAAAAAATTAGAGCTCGTATCGCCATACTCACAGTCAGGAATGTGCACAGGCCCCCGAGAGGCAGGGGGAAACTTTTTTTCTGGGCCTTTATTTATTTATTTTTTATTTTTTTGCTTTTTAACCTCTTTTTACCCCCCCCCTTTTGTGGGACTTTAACCATTTCTGCCCCTCTTTGCAGTCCTTTTTTAGCGTTTTTTTGGGCTCTTTTACTTCAGCGCTCCACCGAAAAAAAGGCACTTTTTTCAGAAAAAAGGGGCACTTTGCCATGAGGGCAGGGGCTAGAGGCCCCCCCCCCCGTGTGCACGTCCCTGCTCACAGTCGTGAAGGTGCACGAATAAAAACGGATTAGAGTTCACTCAAACGCAATGAACTATGATTGAACTCCAATTCCAGGGAACAAGGACTGTTTTTACTCACTGGTTATGTCTGAAACTGAACGCAGTTTGTGTTTGAAATGTTTAATGTTTGTGTGTGTGTGCTTAATTTGCGTATTATACAAGCTTTTTTTTTTATATTTCTGTTTGTTGTTTATATTTTAAGTCTGTTTCGTGTGAGTGGCTATACATATGTATTTTGTGCGCATTTATAATTTGTTTAACAAGCATACTCCTAATTAAGCAAGCTATTTTTTTACTGTGTTTGTGCTTGATGGTTTCTGTTTTAGTTATAGTTCGTGTGAGTTCGTTCGTGTACGTATTCATTATCAGTATGTATTTTTGTGGATTTATATTTTCGTTCTGTTTCATGTTTTATTTTGTATGGGTATTTTTTTTTTATTTCCAACCATTTTGTTTGTTTGTCTGATTAGTGACGTACACATGTATACGTGTGCATGTAGGCTGGCATGTCACTATCGTTGTTCCCTGGAATTGGAGTTTAAATTATAGTTCGTAGCGTTCAAGTGAACTATAATCCGTTTTTATTCGTGCACATTCACGGCTGTGAGTATGGGGATACAAGCTCTAATGTTTTTTTTCTAAGCGGCGAAGGCGTTTTTTGTTCAGTTAATTTGTTGGCTTTTTTCGCTTCCTTTTTATTGTAGTTGGTACATTGTTGTGTTGTGTATTGATCCTGTGATTAGTATGTGTATGGTATGTCGACGGGTCCACCCAATTTTGTCTACGAAAAAAACGGAACGTTCAGGTTCCACCCAAGCTTTGGGCCAAGTTTATTATATGATGCCAACACACTAGCGTGTGTCTAGATTTAGCATGTTTTTGATCGATGGGTAGTTGATTCGGTATTGTTCTAGGCATAAGCAGTATCATGCAAACAATCGCGGAAACAATTCAACTGGCTTTCCGAAACCCGCATTGAAGAAGAAAATAAGTCATTTAGTCATGTCGGCCGCCCAGGCCTCAAAATTAACAACTTCGCACCCTATGGTTTCAAACTGAAAGATAAGCGAAAACCAAGACCATTTCATTTTGGTTTTCGACAACGAGTTAAACGGGTGTAATGTGTGTTTATTGGGGCCATAGCCCATAGCTAAGCGCCCTCTCTACTCAATAACCCAACAACCTTAACACAACGCATCACATGTCCACATATCTTCTCCACTGCAACATTGGTTGAACACTTCTCAACACTCGAATATGTTCTAAGACTCCATGTTTCCACCGTGCACAAATACTCCACTTAAACGAGTTAAGTTAAAACCTTTCTCGGCCGACAATGCTAACTCATTTCAAGTCAATTCAATTTAGTTTATTGGGGCCTCGGCCCTTGGCTACGTCCCCAACCTAAAATTAAAAACTAACTCAAAGAAGATACCACGACAATGTTACTTTCCCCGCGTCCGAGCATCATTACATCTTGTTCGAGTGAGCTATAATCCGATCTTGTGCGTCTCGCCTATTGTTGCCCCATTGGTTTACATGATGCAGCATTATTAGCCTACCCGCCGCCGCCGCCGCCTGTCCAATTTTCTGAAATTCTCGTGCGTAAACGAACTCTATTATACCAGTCCATGATTATACACGGCGTGCATGGGATAACAGTAAATTAATACAGTGCATTCTCCGAATGTGATGAGTTGCATTGTTAAATTGTAAACTCGTTTACTTTGCAGATGTACCAACAATGTAACGAGAATGGTGAATTTGGGATCATACAACTACCTCGGTTTTGCACAAAACGTGGGGCCGTGTGCTAACGAGGCCGAAAAAGCGTTAAATTCAATGGGCCACAACGCCGCAAGCCCTCGGCGTGAATTGGGTAAGAATCATAGCTAGTTAGTTGTGTGTAAAGTAATGCTGTATACTATTGCTTGACATGGCTTCATTTTTCCAAGATCGAAAATGGCAGCAAAATACGCTATGTAAGTATTTTTTGCAACAAGCTTACAACACGCTTTCGACGTGACGGGTTATGTTGTGTTGCAGTGACTGGTGGTGTGTTGTTGTTAAATAATAAATGTATCGATATTTTTCCACACCCACCCCTAAAATGCCAGTGAGGAGTTGCTCCTCACCGACATCCTCCCCCCAAACTGGACACCACTGGTAAATACATTGTAGGTATTTAGTTATTGAAATTGCATTGTAAGTTTTTAGTTATTTATTCAAACTGATGGTTTTCAACATCTTCATTCTGTATAATGAAAAATCCCGTTTTGACATTCAGGTACACTTCAAATAATTCAAGATTTAGAAGCAAAGATGGCTCGATTCTTATCAGTAGAAGATTGCTTGGTGTTCGGCATGGGTTTTGCTACTAACACCATGAATATACCGGCGTTGGTGGGTCCAGGTTGTCTTATCCTCAGTGATGCCCTCAACCATGCCTCTATTGTTCTGGGATGTCGCCTTTCTGGAGCAAAAATCAAGGCTTTTCGCCACGCGGGTAATTGTTTTCAATTCTTTGTTGATCTCTGGATCTACACGTCTGCGGCCTTGTAGTGCTGGAAACACCGGTTTTCGTCAGATCCCCGAAGTTAAGCAGCATTGGGCTGGATTGATACTTGGGTGGGTGACCGCCTGGGAATCTGGCTGTTGCAGACATAGGGACTTAGGGCTTCCACCAGGTAACCAGGAGTGGTTAACGCTCGTTAAACCCTTTAACCCTTTACACATGTATGTGGTATCTACCATGAACATTAACATCGACCGAAACATTCTGATTTTTTAAACAGTAATACAGCTTACATACTTTCAGGAAGAATTGTCCGATTTCATGCGGAGTTCGTCATAGAAACATCTAGATTCTGTAAATGGCCAGTTATTGAATAACACCGAGAGCACATGTAGAACAAGGAGTAAAGGATTCAAAAAATAACCGAGTAAAGGATTCAAACAGTAAATATTTCCAGGATTTAAATTGAATCCAATGTATCGAAAATAAAAAACTCGCAAACATTAAGTTACTCGTAGATGTAACCACCAACAAAATTGCTAAATTAGGCACCGGTCATTATTTATGGAGGGAAGGGAAAGAAATGTGACCATCAAATTTTCGATCACCCGCCACCTTGCATCAAGACCTGAAAAAATCTTGACCTCCCCCCCCCCCCCAACTCCACGTGCTAGTAATCTGACGCTCACCCCTCATTCCCACCCCAAAAGTAATGTTTTTATGACTGTTTTTATGCAAATTAAACAAGTTCTAGTCTCCTTCAACAAACAGCTAGGAAAACAATCCCTTGTTTTTGACGAAAGGAAAGGCTTAGGTAAAAATGTTAAGATTTTTAATCCAGGCGTACAAAGTAAAGATATAACATTTTTACTACATGCTTTTAAAATGTCCACGCATGCCACCTGCCCATAACGCATGCATCGCACTAGCACTTTGCACCAGTATCGATGTGACAGCAGCAGTCGAACCTGGTAGCATTAGAATATGACAGATTACCCGAGTAGTTTATGACCTTAAAAAAAGCGATTGTTTTATAGCCTGTACCAATACCCTAAAAGTGCTGCTATTTTCAGGTTAGTACTCTTCATTATGTGCAATGATTTTACAGATCGAACAGCTATGCTTAGTAATAAAAGTTCTAGCGACATTTGCATTATTGGCCGTTATTCTGTGCCAGTAACCAATTACAGACCCTCATTGATTATCTTGGAACTTATAACTCGTACAACTCATCGATGAAAAGAAAAGTAAATATTATGACTTAAGTCCTTTACAACTTTAATTTTTTGGTTTTATATGCCTCTAGCTTTTTTAGCTCTACGCTTGTAAGTTGTAAACCTCAGAATGATTCAATACCACCATAAGCCGTGGAATAAAAATGACTTGCTTAATCAACCACATTATATGTGGTTTGCTACATTCACTTTTGATGCCGTCACAGTCGGTGCTGGTGCACAACACTGGCATGTAGCTTGCATTCTGGACGTGCATGTGGCATGCGTGACATACTTTACATGCTTGCAATATAATTGTTATATTTTTTTTCTTTGTATGTCTTGATTACAAAGCTTACCAAATAATCTTAACATTGCAAATGTATTTTTTTTTTATTTTTTAGTTTTCTTTCTTTTGGCACTTTCCTCATGTTTGTAAGTGTCCAGAAGGGGGAAGTGGAGAACAAACACTTAGACATGCATGCACACGTATCGTAAATTTGTAATGATGTAGTTAAGAGGTTCATGGTAAAAAGAACGATGTTTAAAGTCATATACCATTTCGATGCAGTCATTATTGAAGGCCATTCATTTACATTTATATAGACATGAAAGATCTGGAATTCCAGTTAGCAGAAGCTGTTGTCAACGGTCAACCTCGAACACATCGAAGATGGAAGAAGATACTTATTGTTGTTGAAGGTATATACAGGTAAGGTGTATGCTGATTAAAGTCATGCTTTATTAGAAACTTTTTTGCCAACTGTCTGCCAAATCGAATAGAAATTCAGCGTCTAGCAGTAGATCTTTAGTCGTTTGACTGCCTTCTCTTGTGAGTACATCACAGAAACTAGCCATCACAGAAATCTGGCCATCATAGGATGTAAGTGTACGTAGCTCAGTAACGTGATCTAGAAATAGAAATTGTTCTTTGAGCAGGGTAGAAGTAAGCACCTAATACTTTGGTTTCTTACCTTCCTGCCGTGGTCACTTAACGGCGCCGGTTCACCATTTCAATAGTGTCACCCATATTCTAGACACAGCATCCACGTTCCAGATTCTCCGTCATAACGTGATATCGTTTTAGTTATGAAAATTCGCGACACTGCTGCGAGGTGTTGTTCCTTTTTTAATTTACCGCTATTTTCTTTATATTGCTCGAAGATTCTACGGTGCTGCATCTAGGAGTTGAAAATGTAAAAAGGCGCCTTTTAATATCTTCTCCAATAATAACAACAGGCAACAATAACTCATTGGTAACAAATGTAGGAATTATTTTCGAACAAAAAGTATATATGTAAGCAAAGAAAAATTAATCTTATTGGCTGGCTGCCAAAGCAGGGGAAAGCTAATTTGTAGTTGTGCGGGAATTTTACAGAATACCACAAAACTAACTATTTTAAGGGAATGTGGTAAGGTCCCCCAGTAAAGTCTGGTATGGGGCCCTGGAAGTTGAAGTAATTTGTGATATTGTTGTGTCTTATCTAACTTCTGGAGAGCATATTTTGGACAGCATGAGAGCTTTTTTTTATGTTAGAAGCCGTCCTCTGATATTACTGCACACCTAGAATTGCAATTTGGAAGTTTCAGATAATACCAGTAGCAGCATTACTCCAATATGCCGGACCTTCCATGCATATTTAACATAGCCGAGCAAAAGGTAAATGAACACTTGAAATGCTCCTTTGCTGGTTGCAAAAGCCCTTTTCGAAATTACGAAATTACTTTATTTTTACGCTAAAACTATACCGTAGAATTTGGAGAACATCTTGTGATGGTGAGTGACATTAGCGTTCATTTAGTTTCAGCGTAAAAATAAAGTAATTTCGAAATTTCGAAAAGGGCTTTTGCAACCAGCAAAGGAGCATTTCAAGTGTTCATTTACCTTTTTCTCGGCTATGTTAAATATGCATGGAAGGTCCGGCATAGTGGAGTAATGCTGCTAGTGGTATTATCTGAAACTTCCAAATTGCAATTCTAGGTGTGCAGTAATATCAGAGGACGGCTTCTAACATAAAAAAAAGCTCTCATAATAGCAATCGATGGAATTTATTAAATTTTCATCTACTACAATAATAGCCTTATGGATCTTGTTCGTAATGCTAAAACGAGAAGATACATCACATTTACATCCTGCTCCCAAGAATACAAATCCTTGTAATATTATTATCAACAATATCAATGCAGGATCACCTCTGCCAGACCCTTCTTTCTGATTTAGTATTGTGGACAATGCTGAAATGGTGGTAGATAATGACTGTTTTTGTGGGGTGTTAGTTGATCAGGAAAAACCTCAAGTATTTTTATTGGTATTATGTGTTGTAGTATAGAGGTATAAAGTTTTAGTACTAGTTAAACAGTACATGGTTTACAGTAATACGTGCTGGTTCATTAAGAATTTAAGATTTTTGGCAGGGTTTTAATCAATTGTATTTCCTTGGTTTTAATTCAGCATGGAAGGTTCAGTTATTGATTTGCCAACATTAATCAAATTGAAGAAACAATTCAAAGCCTATTTGTACCTGGATGAGGCACACAGCATTGGTGCCATGGGCAAAACTGGAAAAGGAATTTGTGAATACTACGGATGTGATCCTAATGATGTGGATGTTATGATGGGAACATTTACCAAAAGTTTTGGTGGAGCTGGAGGATACATTGCTGGAAAAAAGGTAACGTTTAGAGACTGTCAAATATCATGGATATGATCCTAACAATGTGGCTGTTAAGAAATGTGGGTGCTGGAAAATAGGTAAATTCATGGAGTTGTTGAATATCATTAATGTAACTTTGGTTATTATGATATGAGAAATTCACCAAAAATTTTGATGAAGCTGGCGGATAAAATGCTGGGAAAAAGGTAAACTTTAGGGAATTGTTGAATATCTTGAATGTGATCCTACCGATGTGGATATTAAAATGGTAACATGCACGTAAAGGTTCGCTACTGCTGGAGGATACGTTTCTGGGAAAAGGGGATTATATGATGGGAAGATTTACCAAAAGTTTTGATGCAGCCTGAGAAAATATTGCCCGACAAAAAGATAAAATGTAGGGAATTGTTGAATATCATGGATGTGATCCTAACGATGTAGATGTTACGATGGTAACATTCACCAAAAGCTTTAGTGTGATTAGCAGATACATTGCTGGAAGATAACACCATGTAAGGTAGTTTTCTGCAATCGTGTAATCCATGTAGTTATTCATGGCTGTAGGAAGCGGTACAGCTCGTGCGGCATTTGCTGTACCACTTTTCAGCGCGCAGTTTTGAAATCTGCATATCCAAACACATAAAATGCGGCTACTATTGTCAATTCTTTGAACCCGCCTTATAAGGGGGAAAAAAGTAAAAGAAACTTTTCGAAACATGGCGCTATCAAGGATGTAAGACTCATCACAAACTTTCACATTAAACGTCAAACTTTGAAACCCCATAGTTTTCCCTAGACTTGACATACACCAACGAAATTTGGTATTTGGGGTCGTGTCATAACTACTCCACTAAATTAAAAATTTTAATGACAACAATCTTAACAGTTTGGCCTCCATAGAATGGCCATTTCTTGATGTTCCGATGATCCGATTTTCCCTTTTTGTAGCTTAAAATGTAGGTATTAACAAGGAACAGGGATTTTGAACGCTATTTTAATGCGTCTAAAATATTCTTTTTATTGTTCTTCTTGTTGGGGAAATTTTGATTTCTCGTATATAACGAAAAAGTGAACCGTTTTCAACTTTTATAGCTTAAAAAGTACTTATTAACAAAGACCAGGGCATTTTGAACGCTATTTTATTGTGACTGATTTGCACCAAAAAACGTTCATCTCAATTTTCTCATATCGTGATTATCTCGTGTCAGATCTCTAGTTATTTAACGTATCTGAAATATCTCCAAGAAACAAACACCGCTTAAGCATATAAAATACGGATGTAAACCTTAATAAAAAAGACTTGACGCTCTAATGGAACAATACAAGAAACAGACATGTAAGCCATCAGTGTTGCACTAATACATTTTAAAGATTCACTTCGAACTCGGAAATTACTCATTACTCTCACTTTCAAAAACAGGATACTGTCAGTATCTTGCAAATTTTCGATTGTATTTCAACAATCTTTATCAGGCAGGGTCAAGAAAAATTGAGTCTTCTGGTTACATTTTCGTCTGCTTGCTTGAAAAGAAAAGAACGTCCACGGCCTCCGATTGTTGAAATACAATCTTAAATTTGCAAGATACTGACAGTATCCTGTTTTTGAAAGTGAGCGTAATGAGTAATTTCCGAGTTCGAAGTGATTCGAAAGCGTTTCAAAGTAATTCAAGTAAGCCTAACGGTTTATTTTGTGATTTTAAAGAAGCTCCGACTTTGGAACCTTAAAAAAACTACTGCTCTAAAGGAACAGATACAAGAAAAAGACATGTAAATCCATAAAAAACATGAAAAACATGCTGTAGCTTCTTTTACACATACTAGTGCGTCGTACTAGTATGTGTAAAAGAAGCTACAGCATGTTTTTGGGGATGCTGAAGATTCGTTAACACGTACTAGTGCGACGCTGATACCTTACATATCATTGTCTTGTATCTGTTCCTTCAGAGCATTAAGTTTTTAAGGATCACATCCGTATCTTATACGCTTAAAATGTAGTACATTCCTCCAGGTTGGCTTTCCTGTGTGGCTCAGTTTTGCAACATTACTTCAGACACCGTAAATGTTACAAAGGCATTAATTTTCTTATTTTTTTCCTGGTGAGAAACAGTTTTGCTTCATTCACTCTAAATGTTGGAAAAGCTATATCGTGCAGGATGCTCGAATATAGTGAGGTATTTCCTTTTAAGCGGCATTTAACACAAATCCAAAGCAAGCTTCATCAAATGATCAGTACCGAAGGTTGGAGAAAGCCCAACACAGCAGCCTACCGACTACAACTTTATGTTTTGTAAGTCAATAACGACAAAACGTGAAATATCGCCTGCATTCATAAGGGGATAGCTTTGTTAATGTGAACCATTATTTTAATTAAACAAGAAACCTTATAAATTCGTTCAAAACATGTATTCCAGAAGCCAGATAAGACACTGCAGTACCAGAATTTGCTTCAGCTGCCGGGGACCCTGTCGGGGAACCCTGTTAGAGGACCCTGTTGGGGGAGCTCCCCCAGTCCCTCTAGCTGATTTCATTGCACTGTACCACTTTTAACTTGCTTCCTATGGCCAAAATTGGCATCTTTAGACCAATTTCACCTGTAATTATTAAGCCTTTAATGAAGATCCGTAATTGTTGTTTTTCGTTCAGTGATTGATATACGATGTTTACAATGAAAGGCAGATGAACGAAGTAATTGAGCTAGTCTCTCCTCCGTTCATGTATCATTGCTTTAAGTACTAAGGTACTATAGGTTTCTGATAATCTTTAAAATAAATGGCAACTAAATTAAAATAATGTCAAACAGTAATTCAAATAAATTACACAAAACAAGCAGTCGTAACGACTTTTGCCTACAGGTGTAAATAACAAAATAAATACAAATATACAAATTGTGGAGTACATTTGTGGAGCATGATTTTGTGCCTACATCATGGCCTACTGTCTCTGCCATCACTATGGTAGATGAAGTGACAAGATCTGCAACCCCCTCCGCCCAACGTCCTGCTCATCCAGAACATAAATTGTACGAAAATTTACCTAATGATCTAGAACTCCGGGACCATGGCATCAACGTCTTGGACACCTATTCAACAACATTATGCAGAAGACTTATCATTAGTCTTTGTTACAAAGACGCAAGTGTCGGTAAACCTTCAGCGGGACCCTGTAGTACATGTGTTCTATGAAAAAGCAGCAGAATACCATTTCCAATGGCCGCCCCAATACGCTTTATGCGAGTTATGCAAATTTTGCACACTGACCTTACGGGGTCCATTTCAGAACCAATGTACGGGAATTGGCCTTACCTGTTTTGTTAATCAACGATTATTCCCACAGAATCTTCCCATTCTTTGTCTAGAAATCAGAAATGCTCGTATCATTACACATTTTCATTTTCCAATGTCGAAATGAAACTGATCACAAACTACTCTCTTTACCGACAATTAGCCAATCTGAAATCCAACCAATTTGAGTTGTAATTTTCATCTCAAGGGATAACGTACTTGTATTCTGCCTCATTTGTACCACAGACCAGTCCACTGATTGAACAGTCCTTTCAAACAATTGTACCGAAAGCTATTACACCTATAGAACACTTCAGATTACCTATTCAACTGGCATTTGCAATAGAACTGTTCGCTATCTGCATAATGTTATGTCGATTAAACCCCTCTTTAGCTGTCAGAAACAAACTTCTATGGATCGATGGATGCTACAACGCTATCCATCTTCTGGGCACATCTTCATACATTTGGTTGCCTGTGTATCTTTTTCGGCTACGCTAGTAAAAGTATTGGTTTCCATCTTCTAGATCTGGAGTCCCGCCATCTTATCGTATCCAGGGATGTGCAATTTGATGAAAGAATTTGCAATGGTGATTTGTTAGAACCTACTACTACACCAGAACACCCACGTGTTATTCATACGGACGTCCATTAAAGTTCACCAATCTGCACTCGCCAAGGACCTCCTCCAATTCAGGACATTCCACAGCCAACGTGGATCCCACACCTCCTGTTGGACCAGTTTTCAGACAACATCGTGGATGTGGAAGACTTCCCAGTATCCACTAAAGCTGTGAGGGCTGAACGTCGTGCGAGAGACAATGTGACACATGGACACCATGCTTCAATTCCTCATCTACCTGATGTTTTGGACTCAGATGATGACGATGATGGTGCCTCTTTTGAATCAGTTGTATTACTACGTTGCATCATGATCGCCACTCACTTCCGACACCCAAGACATTTCATAATATTGTCACTTCTTGAATCAATAGCTTGGCGCAAGGCCATGGATGATGAATTGGACTCAGTGTGTAACACTAGTTTTGGACCCTCGTACATACCTAGGCCACTAGGTTCCACAGTCATTTGTTTCAGATTGGTTTTTACTCATAAACTCACTTCGAAAATTTAGGCAATGTTTAGCTGCCTAGAATGAGAAGGTAAATGATCGACTACCTGACTGTACTTCCCAACCGTATGTATCGCTTCAGTACGTCTAGTCCTCACTTTATTCTGTAAATACAACCATCAACTTCACTATCTAGAAACGGTACCTGCTTACCTGTTTGGGTGTGTTTCCTAAACTGTCTACTTTTCACAGCCTTCTGGTTATGAAAAGCTGGGAGTGCACGGACAGCAACTAGTATGCTTTTTACACAAATCAATTTACGGACTTAGTAAATCAGGCAGAAACTGGTATGAACATAAACAAAGTTTTCTGTCATATAGGATGAATCAAATCACAAAACTGTCCTTGCATATATGATTGCCTCTCTCCAGCAAAACTAAAACTATTGATTTCTCCGTTTCTATTCAATATATTTCGACCAAACTTCGCCAGATAATAGATAGCAACTTTTTCCAACTTTACACCAACTTTTATGCAATTCCGTGCAAGAGTAAACGTACGGAGCCACACGTAAATTTGAAAAGTGTTCACTTCTTCTTGTTGTTGTTCTTGTGTGACACATGTTCAGAAAAAACTACTGCACCTACCGAAAATCTAAAACATGATCTAAGCCAGAAATTTCCTTGGGCTTCATCCTCACGGAGACCACTTTTTTAATTGGTCGAGCCATTCCGGAGTTACATTGTTTTAACCATTGTTTTACATCGTTATAAGAAGGGAACTTTGCCACTCAGCAAACGCCAGTTTCATTCTTCGTGCATGTGTTATGTCTTTGTTACAAGGTTGATTGTTGACGGGTAAAATGAATGAATAGGGATAGAGATTTGATGGGGGTGCTCCTGATCTAGGTCTAGCGTCTGGTAGTGTGCTCTAGTGCGTTGGTGCGTGTGGTCCGGACTTGGTTGTAGTGGAGGTAGTTGTTGGGCTATTTTGTCTTGTGCAGATCTTGTGTGTAGTATTTTGTGTTGGCTACGGCATTTAGCTACGGCCTCAAATAACATAGTGATCGAAAGAGTAGCATTGGGCTGGATGGTTACTTGGGTGGGTGACCGCCTGGGAATCTGGCTGTTGCAGACATTGGGCTTTAGGGCTTCGGGCAGATGACCAGGAGTGGTTAACGCTCGTTAAACCCTTTAAACCCTTTTTTTTGGAAAGAGTAGGGTAAAATGGAGGAGTTGGTGTCCTGGTGTTGTAGTGAGGCGTGGAAGAGTGGGGGTGTAGTGGCATGAGTAGGTTAAGTGAGTGGTGTGTGTAGTTAATGTAGTAGGGGCGTACGGCTACGAGCCAGGGCCTCAATAAATAATCGTGAAAGAGTAGGCTGCATGATGTTACTCTATGGAGTAGTTATAGTGATTTGTATGATGTTAGATGGGGCGTATGGCTTCAGGCCAGGGCTCCGAATAAATAAATAATCATGAAAGAATTCGTGTTTCAGCTAAACGGATATAATTTTAAACCAAACTAAGTAACGTTGTTAATTTAGAGGCTGGCAGCTAGAAATGATAGAATGTCGTATTTATTTCGCAGATTCAAGATTTCAGAACTGAGATGAATTGTTTCGAAATGGGCTGCAACAATCGACTGCATGCATAAATCATAGCCATAGCTGTAAAAAAGGTACACGGATTACAAACAAAAACGTCAAGTGTGCCGTAAAAAAAAGGGTTATATTATTGAAGTTTCACTTTACTTGTTAAAAATGTACACGGATAAAAATTGATCATTTTTAATTGAAATAATCAAATTTACGAATCATATATTTAAAACGTAAAGCACAACAGCACTTAAACAGATGCAACTTTCTCAATTGTACATTTGATTATTTCAATTAAAAATTATCAATTTTTATCCGTGTACATATTAACAAGTAAAGTAATACTTCAATCATATAACCCTTTTTTTTACGGCACACTTGACGTTTTTGTTTGTAATTAGTGTAAGGTTTGGCCTCTGTCAGGACCGGCTGAAGACAATATGGGACCCTGCGCGGATTCAGTAACTGGGGCCCTCAGGGTTATAACCGTAGCAATAAAAGGATTTTTGCCCGATTTTTTCATTCGTGTTCGATTCGAATTATTAAACAAGCGTTTTTCGTACGGTACAAGCTAATATCCACTTCATTTTTTTTTATTACCAAAAAGAATGTGTATCACAAACAGGGCCGCCCAGAGGTCTGATAGGGGTGGGGACCCTCCAAGAGCAATTTGAGGACTTCTTTTTTTTTTATTCTCTTATTTTTTAATACGATGGGGTGTTGCGGGGCCCCACGCAACTGAACAGATTTTGCAGTTTTATTTTTTAGCCTGAGCTGGCCCCCTTGAAGCAACCATGGGCTGGGCTGGGCCCCTGTAAAGCACGGGCCTAGGGACAAAATCCACACTTGCTTCCCCCTCTGGTCAGCCCTGATCACAACAGTAAATAAAGTTGCAAAAATGACAAATTACAGCCACGAAACGACAAAAAAAAAAAGCAAACGAATTCGTTACTAACTGTAACAGCAAACAAAAACCACATAAAGAAACAAAATACACACATCCCAAAGAGGGCAAGAAAAGTAAAAGAAAAAAAAATGAAGGTAGAAGAGAAAAGGGGGAGGAGGAGGAGGGGGGCGAGAAAGGAATATCCATTTCACGTATCTCGTTTCCTATCAGACTGCCACCTGCCGACAAAAATGCCTAACGCAACCATTTTTGGTTTTGCATGGGTGGCGCAACGCATCGACCACCAAGTTTCAAAGCACTACCGCAGATTCAACAAAGTTTTCTCTTTACTTTGATATAGTATATAGGATTGTTAATCAATATTCTGCCTTCTCGCTATAGTGAGATTAGTGCTCCCGCGCGGGGGCTTCTTTAAACAGGGGGCCCTACGCGGCTGCGTTGCTCGCGTGACCTTTGAGCCGGCACTGACCTCAGTTTCCCATGTTAAAGCTGAAATCTCGATGCTTAATTTCTCCTCCACCTTTCAACTTTTTCCACTGAAATTTGGTATGTGAGTCTTATGGGACTTGGCCAACAAGTGTACCAACTTTTATTAATTTCCGATTTGTCACATTGGAGATCTGGACTTGAGCTAGAATCGTTAGTTTCATTTTTGTCTTATACGATGATGATGGACTTGGACTCGTTTATACAGTCCTCTCTGCAGACTAAACCATTTGTCGTAGAAAGCTGGTTCATTTGAAAGATCTACTTCCGGAGATGTGCCCTTTATAGAAATAGAAATTTCGATTGGTCGTCTCGTTCCGGAGTTATGGGGCCCTGAACGATCCGTTTTATTGTTATACATTGTTTTAAACATTGTTTTTATACAACAATGCCCATCAGCAAACGCCAGACGGAAAGCGTAAACAAATGCTAACAATATTGGTGTGCCAACAATTTACCCACGCGTGAAGAGGAAGCATTATTCTTATTACGAATCGATTTATATATAATGATTTCACGTCATTCTCCCGTGTATAAAGCTAAATTGTCCGTTTCCCATTTGGCTTTCCGTCCTATATTACAAATACGGACAAATCCGCTGATAGATAGCTGCGGACAAACCAACTTCCAAAAGAAAGACTTGCACTGAATGAGCGAGCGAAATTAAGTGCATTTGCAATGAGTGCAGACAACCAGCTTGGTATGTCAAAGCATCACGAATTAGAAAACAAAACGAGCTCGTTTAATGTTTAAGGTTAAGGTTTAACTGATCCGAAGTCAAAACAGCAAAGTAAAACAAATAAACTTTCCTGTAAGGTTTCACAATAGCAGTGTCCTGTACTGTTTAGTTCACGTGAAACCTTACTGCTGTATTCAACCATTAGACACGTAAATAAAATTAAAACCATACCCCATTCACGCTATCTGCTGCCGTTTTCCTGGAAAAATAGGGTTAATTGCATGTTATAGTTAAAAAATGCATTTAATACATATATGGAAATACCAAGAGAATATTAATATACCTTGTATTTTGAGGGCAGTTCTTATGTGGAATCTGCTCAAAAGGATGTGCACTTTAAGATTCCGAAGAGTATCAGGCTGAAAACCTTGAGCATTAAAGATGGCACCCAAAATGGAGCCCAATGTTTACTCAGTTTAGTCATTTTGACCTATAATATGGGTACTGGAAGTTCTGGGATATCCTGCGATATACAATTGGACTTGGACACATTAAAATTAATGGGTTGAGGACAGGGGAAAGGACGCACTAAAACATCATACCCTACACCCGCTCAGCCCGCGTGTGTAGCACGGGCTCCAGCTAATCCTTAATAATTCATAACTATTTTACCTTTGCATGTTTTTCATAGGCACTAGTCGACCACTTGCGCTGTATGTCCCACAGTCATTGCTATGCCGTCAGCATGTCTCCTCCAGTAGCTGCCCAAATATTGACAGTTTTGGGGATAATTATGGGAGAAGATGGAACCAAAGATGGTCAGTTTTTAGTTTCACAGTGACGAAGGGTGGTGGTTACTTAAAAATTAATAAGTTAGAGGCTTGGCTTGACCCGCATTGCAGACGGTTTATATGGGTGCTAACCCGTGCACTAATCCATACTTGGGCGTTTTACCTTGGGCGTTTTGAAAGGTACTCCGAAGGCTAGTCTATTCTTTAGGGTGACTACGATTAAAAAAAAAATTATAAACAGGCTTTTTTTTT
>JAHWFP010224367.1:0-10944 GCA_023313725.1 Lithobius niger | reverse complement strand
GGGTGCGTGCAGCATGCGCACGGTCACAATTCATATCTCTGTAATGTGTGGTGCAGTATGGTGCAGTAGCAACCCGGACCACTGCACTGTGACTGAGGTTGGTGCTAATGACCTAGCTGTCGACGAGCCATTAAGCCTCGATCCTCCCCTCCCTTCCCTCAGACAGGCAGCTGAATCTGCTGACACATTACGGGCCGAAAATGCTGTCCTACGTGCATCAAATGAAGCCCTAACCAATGAACTAGAAGTCGTCAACCGACGATATTACTCAATGCGAGTAAATTATGCTCTACTAAGATCTCACCATTCGTTACTTTCCCTGATTCCATCATCACCACCATGGCGGCCGTACTATTGTGCCCGTTCCCGGACACGCCGTCCTCATAACGTACCCACAACTACAGTTCCTTCCACCGGATGCCGGACCTGGACGCCGGACCCCGGCAACACCACAGCGTTCTCCGTTTGTTCGCGAGCTGCATGAAGCCGCTCCGTCACCTTTACCATCTCCGTTGCATGATCCATCATCATCCATCATTCACTGCACGGCGTTCAGCATCACCTTTGGCTGATCTACACATAATCGCTACGTTACCCACTGATCCTGTGACTAGTTCTCCTGCCGTTCCCAACCAACCAGACAAAGGTTCATTGATCATTCCTACGTTACCATCAGCCACAACAGTGCTTCCTCACAGCACCATCGAATCATCATCTGCTTCAGCATTGGCTTGCACAACTCTTGCCACGACTGAGCCTACAGACACTACTGCCACGCTCAATGTTCAAGACACACCTCCTTCCGTTCCGACTGTGCGTTCCCCTGTCTCATTCTGGCGAGAGACGATTCAATCCCCGCTTCCATCGCGCATAACAAATTAGTCTGTGTGGCAGTTTGACAATGCCCCGTCATTCGTGCCGGTTTTCCACGGAATAAACCCACACATGCCAACTCATGACAACTCATATTTTTACGTTCCCTTAGGCCAGCGAGGCATTCCCCTCGACAGTCCTCTCCTTCATTAGAGGACTGTGGAGATTACTCCTCGCTATACAGCCTTCATTCCTCTGTACTCACTTTTCTAACCATTCCGCCTTGCCATCAATTCCGGAATAATAACTAAGAAGAGGAACGACAAAAAGAAACGAACAACAACCCAACACAGCAATGCAATACACACCATATATCAAGGGTTTCAACGTGCACTTACGAAGACCTTAATTTTACCCACGTTACAAGCCAGTCACGACCTACAGCGGTCATTCCATCCAAACCACACATTCCGTTCCTGGCTTCGTATCTATCATCCTCAAGTCATCTTTCTTCCCGCAAGGTAAGTTGTTTCGGTATATGAATCTGATTACTTACCTTGTACCCCTTTGATGGTAAGACCCTTGCATATACAACCAATATAATAACTTAAGAGCAACACGCATTCCCCAACCTCACCTCTTTCACTAGCCACTCGTTCTCGAGTCCCGCTCTCTCCGACTTGGTCGGTATGGTGAAATTGGTTGGGGAAAACAGGTATGTCTTCATCGGGAATCAAAATTCTTTGGGGCGCCGGCTCGTACAGTGGGAGACTTGAACCTAGCCTTCCACCAGGTGACAAAGTCTGCTATAAAACAGGTAATGATATTTTTGTCGGCTATAAAAAGACTAAAATTGCAGGGCCCGAACCTGCCTAATTTTAGTTTTTATTGCCTATCCGAAAATATACATTACCTAAAATATTCCCGCCCAAGCCTCCCCTCCATGAGCTAGGTTCTGGAATGTGGAGAAATGATGCCGACAGGACGTTGCGCTGGAGCGTATATAAGCTGGCCCAAGCCGTGCATGCGCTATACCGTACGAGCCCGGCAGGAAAGACAACACTCAAACTTCTAGGAGAACAAATGCTCAAAAAGGGGGAAACTGCTATAAAACAGGTAATGTATATTTCAGATAGGCAATAAAAACTAAAATTAAGCAAGTTCGAGCCCTGCAATTTTAGCCTATTTAAACATAAAAAGTAATGGAAAAAAAACTAATTATAACGCTAGTGGTCATGCAACAAAAACTGTCACATCTTGCCACAGTGTTGATAAGATTTCATAATTAACAAATTTATCTTTTAATTGTCTTATTTTCTCGTAATGATTAATTTCTGACACTAATTGAATTTCCATTGACCAGTCGTTGAAATATCCTGGAAAAGTCCGAGAATTTTAAGGTTACAGACGAGTACGAACCCTGAAAAAAAATGTCCTTTATGCCGACTAGCTGGTCAAAATCAAAAATGTCTCCCAGTCAAATGCTAAAAAAGGGATATGGTCGAAAAAGCTTGAACCCTTTATACAAGGCTCCCCACAGAGTAGGAAAAAATGGGAAGCACTGTCACATAAACAGTAGTGTCAACTAATGATGCAACGGACCTACATATCATAAGGCAGCCACGATGCATTGCTATGCATGCACCACCTTAGATGAGGCCCTGGCTACACTATTGGACACCCAGACCACCACCACGGATAAGCTACAATACCTTAACAAGTCAAGTGGAAAAATCAACTACTCTTCCACCTCAAAGAGTTCTGACGAGGACTAGGACACAACCAGCCACAGGGATGATGACTTATCCCAGGACTATCCTGACTTCGCCCAACCACCCTACAACACCCCATGCAAAATAGGCCAGAGCATCAGAAACGTTGCACCGATGGGATTTCATGTCTGAGATTACGTCTGGCTAATCTTATCAGTGGCCTTTCTCATGTGTAACCCTCCTATCGGGCTGTAACCCTGGTCATCACAATCAGGAGGGGGCGGGAACTCGTCAGGATCCGTCTATAGATGGCACTCATTCCTGCCAGCATTTTGTGCCTTCCGTTGACTAGCAGCGCCACTCACTGAGCATCTTGAAAGAAAGTTTGCATTATGGCGATGCTGTACTTTCATGCCAACCTCACTCTCGTTAATAAAGCGCGTTCAAACCGAACTAGAAGCTCGACCGAATCAATTGTTTGGGAGGCACGAATCCGGACCCCCAGCACCTCGTGACATTCTGATTACAAGAGCTTCAACTGACAGTGAAAGGGACAAATCAAACCCTTCTTTTTTACGTCATATTTTGATCACTTAAGTCCTAAGCAACTACATAGTAATATACCTAAAGGCTGAACTGATGTAGCGTTTCAGTTGATATATTTTTTTTTGAAATAGGCTTTCTTTTTAGGGAAGTCCTTAATTGAAAACTTAGTCATAGTGCAAGGAATGACAATTTCTTCAGGTTTAGCCTTGTGATTGACAGTAATCACATTATGACACTGTTAAAGGTGATTGTGGCAGCCTGGTACAATGTTATTATTGCCTTCATTTTTTTTATTGCAGTTCACTTTTTTCAGTTAACAGAAATTTGCTCATAACTAGAAAAAGTACATCAGTAATATTATCCTCCTCCCCCCCCCCCCCCTCAGTTTGTCACTGCACCTTTTTGTTTCAAGCAATTCACCCAATGATTGTTTAAATGTTTATTTTAAACTGCACCTGATCTTGATTTTTATCCTGATTATTCTAGGTTCCAGTGAAGGAAAAAGGACAATTCATTCATCTTTGGTGTCATTTTTTTACCCAGGAAATACAGCCATCGACCTGCCAACAATTGGTAAAATATATTTACATAAAATCTTTATTTAATTTGCCTGGTTAGTTTGGGATAAAAGTCGTGACAACTATATTAAGAACGGTAGTTGTTAATTTTCCACTCGGTCAGCCGATATTATGTCACTAGACAATGTTATTCACATTGAATTGATATGTTTTAGGTATGAGACAATTTATGGTCAACAATTGATTATAGTCTCATTTTTTAGGTCCTGTATCCCACCCATAATTTATGCATGTAAGTTATTCCTCTGTGTTACTAGTTGGCTCCTTTCCTCAAGGAAAATTGCAAATACTAGATGCCTGATATGCCCCCACGTCTGAGGTTGAACAACTGATTCTTCAACTTTTTCGTTGGGTACATTTCCAGCCCCACCCAGTCTTTGTGAGGGTGACTGTTCTCACTGGCTCCATCACCTCGCACCCTGCCCCTTCACAGCCTTCGTAGCGCCTGCTCGTGGATTGGACTCAGAGAGAGAGTTAAGACAGCTGCCAACATGTATCCCACATCACATACGAGCTCCAAAACACTGTTTTTTTGACATTGAACAGTCTCGTTTTCCGTGCTTGAAGGGGAGGAAGGAGTTCTATCCGGGGCTACAGAGGCACTTTCCGACAAGAGGTAGCATCCGAACGGAGAACTTGTTGATCAACAAAGAAGATCAATTTCAGTAATTACATTAACAATTTAAATAAACTCTTTTGACGTGAATAAACAGGACACAAGCCTTTTGGGGAGGGAGGAATGCTTGAGGGTTATTGTCGTCAGGGATCCCGTTATCTCACACCCTTTACAGCCGCCATACTGCCTGCTTGTGGATTGGACTGAGAGAGAGAGAGAGAGTCAAGATGACTCCAAACAGGCAACCCCACGTCATGCCAAGCTCCAAGAATAAACCCCCTTTCTGACAATGAAGTCTCTTTTTCCATGCTTGAAGGGGAGAGGAGCTATCCGCAGCAAAGAGACTTATCTTGACAACTGATGTTTCTTACTATAAGCAAAATACTTCCCTTCAGTAATAGATGCTAAAATCTCTTATTTTGTGCTTTTCAATGACCAAAATAAATTAATTTAATTTTCTTTTAAAAAATTTATAAAAATTTACCACGGCAGAACCTTGGACTCCCCGAGCTTAATTAATTCATTATTATTAAATTTGTTTTTTCCCATTCGCTGTGGCACTGCCTGATAGTAAGTGGAACCGGTATTGGAACCAGTTTATTGGTATCTAAACCAGTACCGGAATCAGAATTATGGTATCGATACACCACTACTTTTGAGTTCTGTGATGCCATCTACATTGGCAATACCAAACGGCAGCTACAAGATCAAGTGAAGGAGCATGTTGGAGACACTCTCAACGAGGTATTAAAAAACTGCAGTGCCCTTCGCCACAAAAATACAGATCATGCCATCTCGTGAAGTGAAACATGCGAATTACTCAAGTCTGGCTCCCTCAACGAACCACACTTGGGCACTTTGGAGTCGTTGGCCATTAAACGTTTTCAAAACGGAGTTCTGTTAATGAACATCGTTGGTGCAACGTACCAGCTTCAGACTGGGAAGGAAAGGGCGCCTGTGCCATTTATCAAAATGACCGGTGAGGGACGCTATGCATTTTACAGGAAACTGGTGAAATGATGGTGCCTCCAACCGTAGGGGTTTTGGGAAGCACAAGCAAAGTCCGAGCACAAGCAAAGTCCGAGGTCAAGCTCAAAAATCTTTGCTTATTCCCATATTCTGTCGTCATTTCTGGTTTCTGGACTTCATTCTTCAACACACATCTTATATTTCAACTTCAAGTAATAATATTTTTAGAAATTTTTGAGTCGACTGGTGGGGGGGGGGCAGTTTAAAAATGCGTTGAAAATGTAAGTAAAGGGAGGTAGAATAGAGAAGAGAATTTGTGCCTGAAAGAAAACGTATTCAGCGGATAGGCAATTCAAAACCATTCATTTTCCTTAGTGGAGAGAAAAAAACAGACTACCAAAGGGGCGCGTATTGTAGCCTATGGGGTGCCTGTGCCATTGGCACAATGGTACTATGGCCAGTCCGAGCCTGCAAATTGACAGACTGGTTCCTCCCTGCCTGGCCTCCAACCTCAACCAACAATGGAGTGTCCAGATGCAGCAACCAATAAAGATCAGTGGTGACCTAGCTCAAGTGCCTGGTTCAAAATGAATGCCATCGCTTCATTATGTAAAGGAAGTGTTGTGTTATTTTGAGTGTGGACTCTGATGAAGGTGGTCGGCTAAACACCAAAAATTTAAGCAGAACTTTGAAGATTGTTCTCCGTTTGTGGTAATGTGTGCTCTTTCCATTTTACAATGTCCTGAAATTACCACTGCAATCGCCGGTTACTGGTATTTTCGGTACCAAGTAAAGTCTACGAATTCCTTTTCGTGCCTTTCGACCTAAATGTCGCCCCAAGAATCTTCACTCTGGTCGTCAAACCAATTTTGGCTCATCTACATCAAAACTAAATTCCAGCAAGTGATTACTTAGACGACTGACTTCTGCAGGCACGAAACTTGAACTTTCTCTTCGACAACTTGAACATCGCCACAAGTCTTGTTAGCCAACTAGGTTTCAGAATGTCGGGGACACGTGACGTAGATGTTGTTTGTCGTGGGTCTTACCGACGTACGTTGCGCGTAGGGGCAGAGCGTCAGATCCACGGATGGTGATAATGTAGAAAAGCTTCTTGACCCCCAAGAGCCCAATCGCCACAAAGGCGTCGAGGTCCGTAGCTCCGTGGAAGGGCAACGGTAAATAAGACGGGAAATAAACTTATACCATTTATTGGTGGTCCAACACTCCTTGTTTATTTCCTCCTTTGGTGGTACGACGTTGGTCTTGGCTGATGTAGTACTGTCCCTCGCCTGTCTCGTCACTTGTATCAGCATAGATTAGCGTAGGAAGACTGTGCAAGTATTCGTCTCTTACATAACGGAGTTGCTCACCCAGGGAGGACTAGAAAAACGGTTGGGAAGAATCCACGTCGTCGTCTCTACTTCGTGGGAAGTCTTTGGCCTCTGAAGCCAAATTCCAGTTGGCTAAAACAGAGGCCTGAACTGGGCAGCCATATTGTTTTCCTCAAGAGAAAAACACACAGACGTTTCCTCTCATCAAGGAGCTGAGGGATAAGAGATACTAAGTAACGTGAGAGAGAACAGGAGTAAGGAGGTACGTAACAGTGAGGTCCGAACGTCGTTATACAGGGGGCAACAATTAAAACAACCTGCTTAAAGCAGTAAATCGTCCCTGAGAGTATAACAATCTGAATAAAAACTTTTTACCATTGTTACTGGCTAACAGTTGGTACAGTGTGTTGTCAACAAACTACAAGAGTAATGCATGCTTTGGCCGAAGACTATTGTTCTTAAAAAGTATTGTTACACAAGCATCGTCTTTACTTAACAGCTCAAATATAACGCCTGCGTCGCCGATCAAAAGCACAGCGATGAGCATTAGAGATGCTGTCCCCACGGAACGTAAAAGGGAGCTAATTAAGTGGGACAGGGGCGAACCGTTGGGTATCAACAGGGTTGCTTACAAAGTGTAGCTAAAACGCTCCCACATAGAATAAAACGTCAATAATCAAGCCTGCTCCCAACCCAGGTTTTCATCTTCCTAGGCGTTCGCTTCATTCTCGAATCCACAACATTGATGCTTTCCATAGAACAGATAGAAGACATGGTAACTCATTCCAGATCTTTTCTGGGGAGGACTCTTCGCAAACAGATGTGAATTGTCTCATAGGAAAAATGGACTCAATGGCAACTGGTCCCTTATGGAAGACCAGACCATTTCACCACAACACCACTGACCATCACCATTTCACCATCGGCACCTAAGGAATGTGCCTCGAACCAGGAGACAATACACATCCCCTCGACAGCCCCTTTCCAACCGACACTCTTCTGTGGTGGTCAGATATCACGGTTCTTTTACAAACGGTGCGCCTTCACGAGCCCCAGCCAGACGTTCGCCTGTTGACAGACGTCTGACTGGAAAGATGGGGAGCACACATTCCACATCATGAAGCTTTAGGATTTGGACAATTGCAGAACAAAATCACATAAACATGCTAGAACTAAAAGCGGTTCTCAATGGCTTAAGACACTGTCAAAACCTAGAGGGAAAGTCGTTCTAGCACAATTGGACTGGCGGTTGCTTATCTTCAAAAGGAGGAAGGAACAAAGTCCAGGAAAACTCACGAAATCACCTCTAAACTGTTCAATCTCTGCATTCGACTAAAAACAAACGTCACAAACTTCCTTCAGGAATGGCCCTAAACACACCCATTTGCGAATATCTGTTCAACATATGGGGAACCCCAATGGTTGACTTATTAGCCACGAGGCACATTGCCAAACTTCCCAATCCCCACTTCATCAGTCCAGTCCCGGAGGATCTGGCATGAGCAGTAGGCCCTCTTGCACACTCTTGGATGAACCTTTTCGGCTACCTCTTCTCTCCGTTCAAGCTATTACCTCTGATGCTTCAGAAGATAAAGAAAACCCAGGGCCTCTTCCTGCTAATAGCGCAAAACTGACCGTCAGCAACATGGTTTCTCCAAATCCTAGAACTTCTGATAGACAACCCAAGAAGCCTACCAGAAATCCCAGACCTTCTGTCACAATGAAAGGGAAGCCAGCTCCACCCATGCATCATCACTCTGAACCTAGACGAGTGGCTACTGTCATCGGACAGGAATTCTTGAGAATAAAGGAATTCTTGAGAATAAAGCCATCAGAATCGCAAGAAAAGCAGTTTGAACATCCACCAACAGATTTGCACAACCACTGAAAGAAATGGTTTCAATGGTTTAACCTGCGGAAAGTCAGTCCAGTCGATCCCCCTCTGTCTGACCTCCTAGTCTTCTTCACTGACCTTTTTGACGAGAGCCTTAAAGGATCCACGATACTGGTATACCTTCTGCATCAAATTCCTTTTTTAAAGTGTCTGGCAAAACCGACCTTCTTGAAGACTTTCGGATTTTGACACTCATTAAATCCTTCGAAATTGAAAGACCCAGGAGAAGACGAGTCTTCCCAGACAAGGATCTAACCATTGCCTTACATTCCTTAATGAAGGCACCCTAAGAACCACGTCAAAACTGTGACCTAGATCTTCTCACACGTAAGACAGTTTTTAATGCCGGAGAAATATATGTTACCTGTTTTTCATTTAGTGTATCCTTACTAATGGAGCTCAAACCCCTTGTGAAACTTGTTGGCTTTCCTGCCAAGCTTCTAGCTCCCTACTGCGCATGTGCGGGGCGCAGCTCTCTATATAAGCATCTGGGGCGGACCGCTAGTCACCTTTCTTCCTAGGGCACCACTGTGTGTGGTCGCTTTCTCTGCTCTCCCTCAACCGTCTCTGGAAGCTTTCAACGGACCGTCTTAGATGTCAGTTCACCGCTCCTCGCTCGCTTGGGCTCTTAGCCCAGTCTCCCTTTGATCTGAATTTTCGATTCTACTTATCTTCCAACGCCTGGGGCTCAGACCGAGCCCCAACGTCCGGCTCAGAGCCTTTTGTGGACCACAACTGCTGTCCGCCTTCCTTCTTGATGATGCTGCTGTTGCATCAGTTGTGAGGCTGTCATAGCTTCACCAGACCCTTTTGTGTGACTAAGGACTTTAAGGGTCTTTCATCCGGCATCACTAAGAACAACAAAGGAAACCAACCCGATCTGGCACCTACGCTCCTCCGGGCCCCTGGCTTCCTTATGACATCTGGACCCTGTCTCCTCTCGTTCAACAATGCTAAACGCCGTAATCTTGAGACCACTCCTACATGTTCGATCACTTCCACTGTGCTGCCATTAGAAAGGGCAATGGCTACAAATTCTTCTACGACAACACAAGTCGCGACTGACGACCGCCGTCGGGCCCTTCTGGAATCATCCCGGCTACAGGGTACAAATTCTTCTTTTCCTCCCAGCTCTAGCTCAGTCGGCCTCAAGAAATCTCAAGCCGAAAAATCCCTTCCAGACAGAATCCCCCGGTTCCATCACTATCCCTAAGTCCGGCGATACCTGTGCCATTGTCCTCTAAACAATCTGCACCATCCACGTCCAGTGGGATGCTCAAAGACTTCGGGCCAACATACCAAGGACAGGGGACCAGTCTGCTATCCGGGTAGGCGAACCCCTGCACTCCCGGCCAGCATACCGCCTTCCGTATGATCCTCATCGGGTTCTCCACTCACTTCTATGCAAGCAATACCGGTTGCTCCATCCTCTGCTACACGGTCTTCCGAACCAGTCTCTACCCCCGCTCCTGTTGGCCTAGCCTATGCCAACTTCTCCCTACACTCGCCAGTCCCTCCGGTCCTCCCTACGCAACCCTTGCCAGCTGTTCATCTTTCTACACCTGGCTCTTCCGATCCGCTACCTGCCCCGAACCTCCCGTTTCCTTTCTCTGGCGTTCTTCGTGCCGCAATGGTTTACGGTCTCCACCTTCCCCCATGGGACTTAGAAAGTCTTGATGTCAACATTTCCTTACTCCTGCTACGGCTCGTACTTTTTCTACGGAATTAAAGAGCTCTGCGCTTCTTCCGCCGAGCTCCAGACAAAGGTGCAGATATCAGCAGTCTCCATGACACTAACATACAACAAGCCGCCACTTTTCGTTTCTTCACGAATCTACCGCAACGCTGCTGCAGAAATTAGTTATCTTCAGGCTAAACCTATGTGTTTAGAGACCACTACTGCCCTGCTTGAAACAAGTTCAGCTAGCTATTACCGCTGCCTCCAACGCCACCATGGCGTACTCGGCATTGCCCATGATCCGGCTATCCCTTGACGGCCATTCATCGACCAAGCCTTGATCTCCACACGATCCACCCGCTTCCAAGCCTCGGTCAGCTCTCACCGTTCCCACCGGTTCCGGGCTTTCAGCTTCCATGCAGTCTTCTTCCCAGAATTCAGGCTCACATGGTTCTCCACTTCCACCTCGGTTAAGCCTCTCGCCTCGATTCCTTCTTCCAACCCTCGACCTGTGTCCACGTCAGTCCCTTATCATACCCCAAGGTCTTCGAGCTCTGAGTCCCGACTACTGCTTCTTGCATTATAACATTGTGGTCTGCAGCATTTTATCTGAAGAACTTCCGCGACCTCGGTGCTTCCAGTCGGTGGCAATTTGATGATGCCTCCACCTTCATACCAGTCTTTTTTGGGATCACCCGTTCTCGAGCGCCTCCATTCTCCAATTACCTTGCTCTGCTTGTCGTCATCTAGTTAAGAGCGCTGTCCTTGGGTTCCGAGCGCCTCCTGACTAACTTCTTTTGTTTT
>JAHWFP010224366.1:0-48174 GCA_023313725.1 Lithobius niger | reverse complement strand
GAGATTATCTGGTGCTGGCGAGAGAAGCAGTTATTGGGGTGAGGCACACCTGAACTCATATTCCAGCACCATTCTACAATTTGGAGATCTGCAATTTCGAATTGGCAACACTTTTTCCCACAAGTAAAGCGTCGCAACATCATACGATCATCAGGTACAGCAGTGGCTTGAAAGGGATATCCCAGCTGTAGAATGGGGCTGGCAGATAAACCCATTATACCTCACCCCAATAACAATGCTTCTGCGCCATCACCAGATAATCTAATTGGTGTATTGTGCTGCAATTGCAAAGTCGGATGTAAAATGACTTGTACATGTGTAAAGAGTGACATACATTGGTCTTCAATGTAAGGGCACTTCCGTGGAAGTGGATGGTCCAATGCTCAAGAGTGCCAGCTTGATGACAATGAAGACAGCATGCTTCATAGATGAAGAAGACACCATACATTTCGAACTATGGTAATTTGTGCTAAACATTTGTTGCATCTAGTGTCTGCTTTGCTGAAAGATACCGATGATGAAGTCTGCACCGGAACAAGATTGCGATGATGAACTCTGCCATAGCAAGAACCTTGATAATGATGACTACCAATTACTTAGTGCCATGGATTTATTTTCCATCAAAAATCCTGCCCTATTATGAAGGAAATAATCTTTCAATGTGTTAAACTCTATAATAAATGCTGTTTGATTTTTAGGTAGTGTTGTTGTTTGTTTTATTCAATAAATGGAAAAAAATAATTGTGCCGATAATATAAACATATACAATACAAATTTACAAAACAACCCTTCGTCCTACAAGGAAAATGAATAGAACCAAATCTGTTAGAAATTCATTTTCCTACAAGTTTATTCCTACTCCTATGGATTTTTTCGTAAAATTGATAGATCTGCAGATATAGCTGAAAATGCATTTCTGGCAGCCATTCTAAAAGATGGTGGCCGGAAGCAGCAGTGGGATTATTGACGACTTTTGGTATGGTATTCGGGCGCACTTCCTGAACACTTGTGCCAGTTTTCAGCTTTTTGTTATTTTTTCCTACCTCATTGTCTAATTTGCCTGGCCTATCAGGAAAATTTTCATACCGTTTTACCAATACATTGGAAAAGATTTTCGCTGCCATCATCTCTGTTTGGATGGCAGCTTTTTTCTGTCTGCCATCCCGCTAGACTTAATTCTCATATTGGCTGTTCATAACATTTCTACTGGCACAGAATAGGCCAGTACGAACATTTTTCGGTTATAAATGCAACGTGTGCCCAACAATACAAGAGAGGTAGAGGGGTGATTTGCGAGAATTTTGTGTTCAAAGAAGGCTAGTTCCACACCAAGTAAATCCATACCACATCTGTCAACGTGATAGCTAGCAACAGCAATACCGCTTACACGTAAGTGCCGCCATTGAAAGCCCACTACGGAGCAGAAGGTGAAAAAGTCGCTGCGTTCTTCACGAGCTTTGCGAGGGGTTCATGAGAATCTTGAACGAAGTCAAGTGGACACGTCATAAAATCCAGTAATCAATCACTAACTTCCAAAAAGTCTATAAATCATCTGATGTCGGTGCAGAATGGCATAGAGGCGATTAGGGAACCTTTCTGTCTTCAAGCTAAGGAGGAATGATGATAGCGCGAATGCTGTTCAGTGTGACTGGCTTAAATCCGGAATACATCTTCTCAATTGGTAAAACAAACCAGTAATACATACGATAGGATGACACGGGGCGACTCCAGAAATTCTTATGCTGACGATGTGACGAGCTTAAATCCGAACATCATCATCTCAACAGATTAAGCCGAGCAGCAACATACAGACCGACACTAAGAGCGACTCCCGAAATTCTGTCTCAAATGCTGTTGTCTGTGTGACGAGCTTAAATCCGAACCACGTCATCTCAACTACACTAAGGGTGATTCAAGAATCGTACCTCACGTCATCTCAAAAAGTAAACAAGAACGTTTCGTACAATTTCGGCGATCCCAGAAACTTTTCTAAAATGTTAAGTATCCTATCCATGTTTATTCAATCGTATAATTACTGACATGAAATGCGTAACTATTACTATACCTTACAACTGGAACAGCTCCGACGTAAAAGTGATGGTAGTTTAAATTATTTCTTCAACAGACCGCAATATAAAAAAAAATTGCAGTATAACGTGAAGTCATGATTAACTTTCACGCCATGTTGGAAATGGTTGGTTGGTTAGTGTTTACCTGGAGCCCCAGCCACAAGGCTGCTGGTCGCAGACAAATACAGTAAAAAATAATGCGAAAAATTGAGACAAACATTAAAAGGAATAGCTCGTAATAAACGAAGCTTTAGACAAAAAGAAAACGAATACGACATACAAATACGTTCGTTTGTTATGAAAGACTAACAGAAATTATGGATCGAATATCTTCGTAAGTGGTTTTCGGACGGAAAATGTCCGCAATTATTTTAAGCAGCTTCGTGAAGGAAACTAAACCAGTTAGCTTAACAGATGAATCTAAAGTATGATCTTGTTACTAGCATTGAACAAACATTGATTATAGAAAAATCATGAAATATATACGGTTCCACGAGGGAAAGAGGTCCCTGCCGTACGCTGAATACCACCATATTATAACTGCTGATAATATTATTACAAACAAAATCGTCAAATGTGCCGTAAAAAAAGGGGTATGATTGAAGTTGCACTTTACTTGTTAAAATGTACACGGATAAAAATTGATGATTTTAAATTGAAATAATGTACAATTGAGAAATTGCATCTGTTTAAGTGCTGTTGTGCTTTACGTAAAATATATGATTGGTAAAGCACAACAGCACTTAAACAGATGCAATTTTCTCAATTGTACATTTGATTATTTCAATTACTTCAATCATATAACCCTCTTTTTACGGCACACTTCATGTTTTTGTTTGTAATCCGTGTACCTTTTTTACGGTTATGAGGTCGCGCTACAACGGTTTCTGCATGCAGTTGATTGTTGATGCCCACCTTGAAACACTTCAACTCAGCTCGGAAAGCCTGCTTCTAGGAAACAAATACGCCATTCTATCGTTTCTAGCTGGCAATTTCGAGGCCGAAGGCGGAAATTAACAACGTAGCTTAGTTTGGTTTAAATATTATGAATTTAACTGAAACACGGATTCCTTTAATTCAATTCAATTTATTGCTTGGAGCCGTGACGCACAGTCGTACCCTCCATACAAAATACATCAACTCCAAACAACAACTAAACTACTTGACTACCAATTTAGGAACCTTTTGTCAATCTATAAAACCAAAAAAAAAAACAGAAAACAATTGACCAAGTCTCCACACTAAACCAGTGCTTTAAACCACTGCACTGCACCAAAACACTGCCCACTGTGCACAGGAACGAAATAGCACCACCTCCCCACGAGGTCCTGTTGGCCAGCTGCTTGCTCACCAACTCACCCTCTCCACTGTACACAAGAGCACAACAACACCAAATCACTACTTGATCACATTGACCATTGTTGTCCATCCACTGTGTAGACCACACGCAAAGAACCAGCGGACAGCCAGAGAAGTACAGCCATCCACCACCACCAGTGGGAGGTGCAGGAAGCATGGGAGCATAACCTCTGCACCGGCGTCCTACCCATTGTGAGAGACAAGAGGCAAGGAAGTGTCGGCATTTTCTTGACTCACCCCCTTATTAAACCGCGGTGACGCTCATATAAGGGGCAAGCCTGAAAGAAATGTTCTGGGGACATCTCAACATTGCATAATAGACAAGCTGGTGAGGCCGCCCAGCCAAATTTGTGTTGGTGCGCTCGCAGGAGCGAGTGGCCCGTGCACAGCCTGGAGAGTAACTTGACTTCTGAGAACTGCAACTTATCCAGATTGAGGAGCATGTCGCAAGCTCCCTGAACCAGATGCAGGGTCCTCACAGTCTCCGCACCATCCCACTCCCGCTGCCAAACTCCAGGGCTCCACTTCCAGAGCAGAAGCCTCCGCACCTTAAATGATAACACTGGTGTCATGGTAGCAACACCCTGAGTAGCCGCTGCATGCGCCAGGCCATCACCCTGCTCATTTTCCCGGAAACCACTGCGTCCCCGTACTTACTTGAAAACAACAAAACTATTTCGAGATGCCATCCAGAATTTCCACCCAATGGCAAAAACAGTCGGGTCACAGACATCCAAACAAGCCCACCCCCGACGAAGACGTCTGTAGCTTGACAAAGAGTCTGTATGAATAGCAATGGATTGAAGGGCTAGATCCAACGCCACGTCCAGCACGATGGAGATCGCAATCATCTCACATACTATACTAGACTTCACACCACTCACGCACCTCTTCAGTCAAACTTTTACGGACGGTACGCTCACACCAAATGTCTCCAACAGACATCTCTGCATGAAACGAAACGTCACAGAAAACATTGCACTCAGCCGATCAGCACCTGAAAACTGTGCATAGATACGGACACCAAGTCCAGGGCTCAGCGGACTAGCCCATCCGACTTTAAAACAGAACTTCGACACATGGACCAGGACTGACACTCCAAGACCCGCCACCCCTGAAGGCAGCGCACCTTCTCACTGAACTTCCTATAATCCACCAGAATCTTTCCAACCGGGTCAGCCTCACCCCTGCTAAAGTTGCGCATGCAAAGAGCTGCAAGCAATTCCTTCGCTTGACAGACCAGTAGTGGTTCACAGCACTCCACCCACTGCGCCTGAAACGCAGTGGACGCAATACATCCAAAGACACAATGCAAGTACTCATTTACTGCTGTCTGCAGGGTTTTGATGTACCGCGCAGAGATACTCAGAAAGGGCAGATGGTAGTCCAGCCCAGCCCGTACAAAAACCCTGTACACTGCCAGAAGAGACCCCTATTCACAGTCGTGCACCCAACCAGTGCCCGCAGTATAGAGGCCCGAGACTGAATGCTCCCACTTAGCATAGTTGTGTGCGCATTCTAGTTTACAGCTGAGTCAAGCACTACTCCCAGGCATTTAACTTGCACTTTCGGTCGGACACACGCTCCACCAACACTAAGCACAACTGCTGGTAACATAGTCCGAGGCCTAGAAAACACAACTAGCTCTGTTTCAGCCAGTGCCAAAAGTAACCTCTATCTATCAAATACTGTTCAACTACATCCAAAGCTTGTTGAGCATGCTCCACCATGAGGCTTAAATTCGTACCAACAAACCACAATGCCACATCATCTGCATAACAAACGATATTGGATGACATACCTAGCTCCACAAGTACGTCATTAATCGCTGTCGCGAAAAGCATCGGACTGAGGCAGTTTTCCTGCGGAAGACCACGGCCAGTACTGGCTTCCGACGACCAAAACGACCAAAACTAGATAAACTTACGCTTGCCCAGGAGGGCCGCTACAGTCCGAGATAACTTTGGGCCAACTCCCATGCGTACTAAGGCAGCTCTCACTTTCTCAATCGACACCTTATCATACACTGCTTTATATCTAGGAAGATGGCCATGACCATCTTTTCCTGCACCCACGCTTCTCTTATGCCAGTCAACAAGTACAGAATAGCATCCTGTGCACCTCTGAATGTCCTGTAGCCGAACTGTGCCGGGGCGAGGCACCCACAGTATTTTGCATTCCAGCTGAGCCTCCGGATCACCATACGCTCAAAAACCTTGGACATGCTTGACAACAGTGCTGTTGGCCTAAAATTTATCAGACTCGACCTGTCACTACCTGTTTTGTGCACCAGAATTAAAATTGTGTACATCCACGATGCAGGTGGATCCACACCATCCAGGATGTCCTGAAAACGAGATAGTAAATCTTCCTTGGCCTCACGAGACAGTACCTTTAGGTCCCCATATGAGACCCTATCTACACCCAACGAACTTGAGCTCTTGCGCCTCGCAAGAGCAGCTTCATATTACGACATACCTCAGCGTGCATCACAAACATCAGAGCTGGACCATTCACCCCCAGGCAAGAGGCAGCAGAATACCACCAGGAAGGGCGTACACACTGGCAAACCGCTCATTAAGGGCATCCGCCATTCCCTCACCTCGAAGCACAATACGACTAGTGTCTAAAGAGCGAGTGTCATAAACCCGCGTCAAAGCAATCCTCCAATCCTGCTGACGCAGGGTGTGCCACGTCTGTCCAGCAACGCAGCAGACCAACACAACTGCACATTCGCACACCAAACTCCTCCTTTTCCTTCCTGATGAGGTACACTGACTCCCTAGCTGTACGCTTGTATGAAAACCACAGCTCTTTACTCGGGAAGTGCTTCCACCTACGATACGCTACTCTCATGTCATGCAGAGCAA
The DNA here is from genome assembly GCA_023313725.1 of Lithobius niger. Lineage (NCBI taxonomy): Eukaryota > Metazoa > Arthropoda > Chilopoda > Lithobiomorpha > Lithobiidae > Lithobius > Lithobius niger. The sequence continues at coordinate 41,876 of JAHWFP010224366.1, read as the reverse complement.
CACTATACCGACGGGTCCACCACACTACCTCATCCTCCCTTCTTCTCCCCATCCCCCTCACCTGCTTGTGATTCACACACGTACTAACCCAATCCGTGAAACACCCTGCATCTGCCACAGGCCTACTCTTGCTGCTGCCGGGTACCAAAACTTTAACGCCCCTTGGGCGGAGAAGCACAGGAAAATGATCACTGTTTCGCAGGTCGTCGGAAACTTCAAAAGTAAACTCTGACACCAGCGACTGTGTGCAAACGAAAAAAATCGAAAACCGACTCATGCACTACACCATTTTTCCACCTAATGAAGGTTAGGGTACCTTTTTGTAGTACACCCAAACCCATTCTATCAATTGCTGTTGCTAGCCTGCACCTCCTAGCATCAACACGAAAAGAACCCCAAGCATAATGGTGACCATTAAAGTCGCCACCGATCAAACATGGCACTTGAAACTGCCATGGTAGGTGCAGTAGTTTTTTTCTGAAACCGTGTCACACAAGAACAAGAACAAGCATTACAACAACAACAAGTGAAGAGTAGTCAAATCAACGTGTGGTTCCCTACGTTTAATCTTGCACAGAATTGCGTAAAAGTTGGTATAAATATACCTTCTATACCTATCTACTATCTTACCAAGTTTGGTCGAAATATATTGAATAGCAACGGAGAAATTAATAGTTTAATTTTACTGGAAAGAGAACTTCAATCATATACTAGGGTGAGGCAACTGGAGTGTCCGGCAACAATGTCTTCTAAAGACGTGTAATTAACTCAAATCGACATACCTACCAATACTAAGCAAACCCGGGCGGATGTAATGTCTGTTGTAAATATGACCTTGAAAGATGCTTTCAAGGTCATCCAAAAGTTAACTCCGAAACTATCCAAGATAACGGCATGACGTAAATTAGAAAGTTGTTTAGGATCATGAACCCAAGCAACACAGAAAACGTAACAGAAATCGTGCCATAAACAAGGAAGATATGGGCAAAACAATGTGTGTAGTGCAGGAAAGCCGGTCAAAGGCAAGCAATACCTTATTAGTAATTGTACAGCTGCCTCCTGACTGGTTTCCCTGTAACTACTAATTGTTTCACGTACGATCTAGGGAAACTCTAGTATCAATGGTTAAAATGACCTTGGGGAATGCGTTCAAGGTCATCCAAAACGCATCTCGTATACGAAGCAAAATAGGAAATAACTTCCAAATAGTAAAGCGCTGCCCACCATGCAGTTAGTATTATTGCCAAGCAAGGTTTTATTGCCTGATAAAGAAAATCAAAGAAACATCTCCCACATTTGAGGATGTGACGAATGAAGCCCAACTGTTAAAACAACCTTTATGCTAATTAGAAAGTACTATGTATTTACATAATAATCATGGCTCCATACACAAGTGAGCGGTACGTTGAGAAGATAATAATTTATGGTGAATGCAACAGAAATGCAACACGAGCGGCCCAAGAGTTTGGAAAAAGATTTCCTGTTGTGCAGCAACCTTCGAGGAACACTATAGTACTACTGCTTGCACGAGCAAACCGTTCTGGATCACTTAAAAAACGACCACCACGTAAACAGCCACGACATACCACAAATGATGCTAATGCAGCTGCCGTAATAGCGTATTGCCAGTTAAATCCACATACGAATTCAAGGGCGATTTCGCTTGAAAGTGGAATAAGTCAGCGAAAAGTGCTAAAAATCCTACGGAATCACCATTTTCGCCCTTACCACGTGCACTGTCATCAAGGACTTGAAGAACGTGACTATCCAGAATGTGTTGACCTCTCTAACTGGTTACTGAACAAAGTACAGGAAAGTGAGAACTTTCTTGACAACATCCTGTACTCAGACGAATCTCAATTTACTCGCGATGGGGTCGTCAATACGCATAATTTGCTACTATTGGAGTGTGGATAATCCGCACTGGCTCCGAGAAACACGACACCAGGTTAATTGGCGCGTCAACGTGTGATGTGGTATAATGGGAGACCGGCTGGTGGGCCCTGTTTTCTACCAAGGCACGTTAACTGGGGTTCGGTATTTGCAAGTGATCTTACGAGAAGTGGTTGAACCTTTTGTGGACAAATTACCACTTGCTAGACGACGTGACATGATGTTCCAACATGATGGTGCGCCCCCTCACTTTCACGGTGATGAACGCGACTACATTAATACATTGTTCCCAGCTGCATAGATCGGAAGGGGAGGACCTGTTAGCTGGCCAACAGGGAGCAGTACGCTTGCCCGACATTCGGTTGCCCGACGGTAATTTTGCCCGACTACAGTTTCCCGACAGGTGAGTTGCCCGACAGTGATGTTTGTCCGACAGGTGAGTTGCCCGATAGTGATGTTTGCCAGACAGGTTTGTTGCCCGACAGTGATGTTTGCCCGATAGGTGTGTTGCCCGACAGTAATGTTTACATGACAGTGATGAATAAGAAAAAACCGCACCGCACTAAAAGAAAAGTAAAACCCATTTTTTTGTATTTTCAGTAAACCTCTGTTTTATATTTTGTACTTTGCAATTTTCACCCAGCATATCCCGCATATCCCCCTCCATCCTTTCATTACCCAGTCTGTTTACCGTTCCTTTCAATGCTGCTCATCCCCTGCCCGGGTGTGGTTTTTTTGTTCCGCCTTTCATTTCACTTGCACCATAGGTTTCACCTCTCGCCCCTTTAGGTATTCTCATTAGGAAATTTAATATGCAATTGGCGCCCACCTTGCCGTCATTCTTACCACCATTTAATTTCGTTGTTTTATTTCAGTGCTATTCATTTTCTAAACAGCTTCCCTTACAGCTAAACGTATTACGAAACTAGCGTGTGCCTTGCTGACATTTTCACTGCCGTTTCATGTTTTGTAACTGCGCTTTGTCAGTGGGGCTCGTTTCGCTGTAACTGTTTTCCACACCAATAAACTTAATACACAACCAGTGCGTGCCTTACTGACGTTCTAACTACCACTTCAATTTTTATTGCGCTTTTTCAGTGCTATTCGTTTCGACTAAACTGTTATATACTCACACTCACAGCTTTACTTAAAAGGAAACTAGTGTGTGCCTTGCTGTCATTGTCTCTGTGTAACGGCGTTTCTTCAGTGCTACTCGTTTCGCTTTACCTGTTTGCCACTCCGTCAAACTTAATACACGAGCAATGCACACTTTTCTGACGTTCTCTCCGGCCTTTTATTTCGTTTTACTGCGCTTCTTCAGTGCCGTTCGTTAAATTTTTCCAAACAGCTAAACTTAATATCATCAGGTGGGTGTCATGCTGACATAGTCATTGCCGTTTCCTTTCGTCGAAGAGCACTTCTTCAGTGCTACTCGTTTCACATAAACTGTTTCCCACCCAGCTGTACGCAACTGATGCGTGCCTTGCTGACTCAGTGTCACTGCCATTTCATTACTTGTGTTTCTACAGTGCTGTTTGTTATGCCTTGCTGCACTGTGGCAGCACACTAGCCTTGCCACAGTGAGGCACATTCCATCACTACACATACTATTAAATTGAAAGCACACGGTTGGTTCCTGAACCTACGTTTGTAAGGTCTCTTTGTAAGTTTGAAGTAACTTTGAATGGCTGAAACGTTTTAAATTTTTGTTCATTACCATGTATGTATCGGGTTCAGCTTATTTATCAATGGAGACTTTAACTCTTTATATGCCAAGCCCTAATTTAAGCTGAATCCATCCATGTGGAGAAGCCTAACTATGAGCTATAGGATGATATTAAAACTAGGTTATAGCATTCCACACATTTAGTTTATGTAGTGGTGGTTTTAGAGTAAACTTGTTTTAAGTAAACGAAAGGTAATTACACCATGCTATTCAAATGTACGTATGCCTATAATACTTGTTTTTTTGTGGATCTGAAGGAAACACTCCTTTGGAATCTGACCATAGAAGAGAATAGAAGGTGTCGGCCAGTAAGGTTAGAGCTTTTTCAAGTCCCAAGAGGCAGGTGTTAAGTGGAAGATACCACCATCAGGACAGTTCTTTTTCGCCACATTAGGGAGGAAACTGGAGTACCCGGACGAAACCCTTGTGCAAAGGGCGGGAAACGACCTTAGAAAAACCGGTACATAGTTACTTCCCTTCACCATTGTTGTATGGTTAATTAGGTTGATCTTTTAATAAGGTCACTGTAGTGAGTTAAATGCCTAGTATTGAGGATGAGGACGTTTGACATTGCATGCTATTGTTATGTATGGTAGTGTATTGTTGACGGGGTTGCTTTTCTTGAATGTTATGGCGTAATGGGGAAGAAGCAGTTCAATCACAAAACTGTAGATTCCTCTAAGGAATATTTCATGTCATTGCTGCATTAAAGCTGAGTAAAGTTTGCAGTACATTATCCTCTGCCTTCAATCATTCCTTTCAACACAGCAACCAGGATCGAACCCGATTCAGTAAGAAGAAAAGAAAGTACAGCTGGGACAAAGACACCTATCCAATTTGACGCCACAGTGCTGGTAGCTACCCGTGTACCATTAACTTGTAACTTGCACCACAACTTGTACATAGATATAGATAATTCAATTTTATACGTAGAAGATATTTATTATTTTGATCTGCCTAACCTCTCACCAGTTGTTTTACACAGATGTTTTTTTTACCAGGATTTTTGGCTAAAAAGCTACAACAGCTATTTACAGTGGAAGACACACATTGTGCAACGCTTGTTGATGATTTGCACCATTTTCATGTTGGTTACTTACCCATCCATCATTCCGTATAGAAACAAAAACCAACATTCAGCCGAAAAGTTTGATTTATTGATCTCTTCTTTTGCAACATCATAGTTTGCCCTTTTTTTTAAAAGTTACATTTCTTTCATTCATTTCAATTAATTGTTTACAGCAGTGTTATCCAATGTTAAAGACAATATAGGCAAATTGCACAGGTTCAGAACAAGTCGACAAATAAAGAAAACTTCTCCAAAATAAACATTAGGTAAGTGACCAGTGTTAAGTCGTTAACAGCAAGAAAAGTTAGTTTCACAAAAAAGCACGTTTCAGAGATTTAGACCCACACATAATACGGTACAGAATTTTAGAAATAATTTAAATTATTGTCAACGTGGTAACACAACACAACTTTTTTAATTGCAAATATAAGTATACATTTTTCGGACACTACGTATACTTATTTGAATGAAAGCCACAGAAATGAAGCGTATTTGGCATAGTTCATATAGGAATTTCACGTAAGTGTTATAATACGCTTGCGACTTCCTTGTCCCACAAACTGTAGTTTTAAAGGTTTTTTACATCTTAAGCAGTATAATTTTGAGGAAAATACATATTATTTTAAATAAAATGTTATATTTTAAATGATAATAGAAAAATATAATAATATATCAGGAAAAATTTTAAATTTTCACACACTGCAGGAATTAAAATTGAACTGAAGGAATTAATTTCTACATTTGACGTTTTTTGTTTTTTTTTGGTAGTTTGGTTGCTTCGATAAAAATGGAAGTAGGCAAAAAACAAACACGGCAAATAGTTTGCAAAAACTGATTCTATCAGTATTAAACTTGCAAAACGATGAAGTTTAAGCTATAACAGTTAATGCGAGTTTACGTTTATAAGTTTATGTTACAAAGAAAGTTTTAATGTGGGTAAGCTATTCTCTAATGCTTATTTAAATTAGCGATGTTGATACAGTTATGAATACTTTTTACCCCACAATAAATGCGAATTTATGTTGATAAGTTTATGCAACAACAGACTTAGTTTCAATATAGTTTTTAAGTTTTATGCAAGTTAGTGCTGTTCGTACATTCATGAATATTTTCTTCCTCAACTATAAATGCAGAATAAGAAGACTAGGTTAGCCAACAACAGAAATAATTCCACACTGGGTAAGCTATCCTCCAAACTTTACATAAGTTAGTGATGTTCATATATTCATAAATACTTTCTTACTCATAAATGCATAAAAAAATTCGGCTATGAAACGAGAATATTAATTTCCATTTGGGGAAGCTATTCTCCAAATTTTATACAATTTAGCACTGTTCATACATTCATACATAATTTCTTACTCAACAATTAATCCAGAAATAAAAGAATAGGTTTTGCAACAGCATAATTAATTTCATTGCGGCTAAGCTATCCACCAAATTTTAGGCAAGGTAATGCTGTTCATACATTCATAAATATTTGCTTAACCAGAATTGGTATCTATGTGGATCAGCTATTATTTAATTTTTTTTTAAGTTAGCGCCGTTAATACATTCGTAAATATTTACTTGAACCAGCAATAAATGCATAGTAGTAAAATTCTATTTTTGGTGGCAGCAGAATTAGTTTCAATTTGAGAACGATGAAACATTGTTGAATTTTTAACTGAGAATTGCTCAAATGCTTAATTTTTTGAATTTGAAAATATTTAAATTAATATCAGTGCTGCTCCTATTTAATTGTAGCAAGCTTAATTTTAGTCGGTTCCTCATTTAACAAGGCATTTCACATACAAACACATGTACCCAAACTACAGGCGCAGGTTAATTCCTGGAAATGGTCCAATGACATTCTCTCGAAATTAGCAGCAAGGCAACAAATGATCCTACAGCAAGAGCCATTACTGTAACAGCAACTGTTAGTGCCATTGCAATGGCCATGCTCGTTCCAAGAGTCTTAGCAATATGCTTCGGGTTGCTGGTCTCTCTGGAAAGTCGAGCAGTGGCAAGGCTTCCTCCAAAGCAGCCGAGCAAGCCAGCACAGACAGAGATGGGGAAAATACCCGTGGCAGCAAGTAGCACAATCAGGATGTCTGAAATATAAGACAAAATTCTAAACATTATCAAATAACTTACACAGACAGAAGACAGGACAGATAGAACGTCTAGATCATATCTGATGGGTGATTATGGTAAGAGGGGGGGAGATGAGGCTTAATGGCGCGTCGACAGCTTGGTCATGGTAATGGTTCTTGGCAAGTTGTCAATATCACGATCGACAATTTAGTCCAGGAAAGCACCCCTAAATTCAGGTTTTTACCTTCCTTTGCTTACATTTTTACAACAGTAAAACAACAAAAAAATTAGGCTTTGACTCTCTTTTATTTGAAGTTTTAACTCCCAGGTTATCGAGTTGTTCAGATTAGTGAGTCAAAAATATGTAATATCTAAGTAACAAAATAACATCAAGCACAGCAATTTGAAATGGGATAAATTCCCCCAAATTCAATCTTCGTTCTTCTTTTGCTGATATATTCTTCTAACTCCCAGGTTAGAAAGTCGTTCAGTTGTGTTTTGTCAAACATATGCAATATCTAATATAACAATAACAACAAATATCAACATCAAGCATATCAATTTAGTTATTGGGAGCACCCCAAAATTCAGATTCTTATTGCTATCATTATATTAAATAAAAATGAATTTTATGGTTCGGTTTGATGGATATCATAATATTGCACTTGAACGTGAAAAAAATAAATCCTGTTTTGAAAATTCAAGGGTCTTAAATCTGTCCCCAAAAAAAACCTTGACAATTCAATCTCACTTTACAATTCCACTCATAGCGTGTGAATGACAGACTGGGGTATGGACTGACTAAAGACAACACATTGTGGGACAGCTATTTTGATATCTAGGGTTTGGCTCGGTGGTGCCAGCTACCTTTAACTTTAGAAATCAGGCACTCCCACCTCATCAGGCTCTTTTTCAATTCTACGGGGATGAAGAAAAATGATGCAGCAGCTAAGAAGAAAAGTAACATTCATGTCCTACTGCAAAAGCTAGTGTGATGCCAAGTAAACGAAAATATGAATGTAGCATGATGGGGATAGGAATAGAACCCGCAATAACGTGTTAACTGCATTTGCCTCCCAGGAATCAGGACACTATTCGCATCATCTAAGTTCGATTCCCGAACATGTATCTAGATAAACAGAAGATAGGCTTGGATCCCGGCCACGTAACATAATTTTTTGTTCGTATAGGTGGTTGGACACTGGCAGTTCCGCAATTAAACTTTTTCGAAAGAGCCGACATAGGCAATATATTGGATCTCACAACGACTGTACAGTTTTGGCATCAAGGCTTTGACTTCCTTAATATTTGTTTTGGATCGATTATGCCTGCTTCCTCGCAAATTTGGCATATTCAGATTTCTGGCCCTGGATGCTTGTACCATTTGCATGCTATTATTTACAGAGCTGCACACAAGCTTTCACAGCACTTCCCTGCCACTACGGCAAGAGCTTGTTTAATATTCTGGTTTTGAACATGACTGACATGGGTTGCATCCACAGGAAAGAATTTGTGTAAGATGTACAACTTCGGTGTAAGATAACGGCTAAAATTGTAAAGAATGGTCGAAAATTATAAATGGTTTCTTTTAATGTTGGATCCAACCAGTTTCAACCATGGTCCAAACCAAAACATTATATTCATCTCCATACTGCAATTAACTAATTGAGCTTTTTTTTTTTAATGGAATAAGGATCCTGGAAGATATTTGTTGGTGTTCCTGCTTCAACGTAGGGCTGTCCCGCCGGGATAACCTCTACGGTACCATAAAAATTTAAATAGCCAGATGCTACTCGGAGATTTTTCGTGGGGATTACGGAGAGGGGGGAAGACAGGGAAGTATGGTAGAATTGTAAAACTTTCTGTTCAGAATCAGAAAAAAAATATTGTTCTCTTATCCAAATTAATTTATGTAATACATACCAGTGCTCTTCATTACGTAATCCCTTTTAACATTTTCCCCGAAAAATACGAAATTAACGTTTGGATGTATAGTTTTTTCCGCACATCGCTTTGCTTAATGCTTAATGCAAAGCAGACAGCCTATCGTATTGAGATTCGAGGGCCCCGTCATGTGGCATACGTCATTTCCGAATGTGAGTGCATTAATTTATTTTTAAAAGCAAAAATTAAAACGATAAAATGTAAAACTAACTTTAAAGAATTATCCCTTCTTCAGACTTCTTTAAAGTAAGGGGGTCTCAGCAAACGTGGGGTACCATGAACCCTCCTGCCTCCCTGTGTTCCGCATGGAATCGTAGATTTTCATTAAAAAATTAAATAGACCAAAAAGTTGCCGCCAACCATTCTGTTTTTGTGTGATATTGTGTGAAATTAGTACGAGTGAAAAGCCCTTGAATAAAATTTTCTCACCAACAACTCCAACCATGTTCTCATGGCGAGTGATTCCAGCGAAAATCCCAGCAGCAGCGATGGTTGCTGTTGTAGCCGCGGTAGGTACCAATTTCAGGAAACAACGCCAATCATATGTCTCTACGTCTGAGAAAGTGACACTGTAGGCAATGCCAAATGCCACGCTGGCGAATTCCAGAGATTTCCTTACAGGGACCATAGGCATTTTCTCCGGCTTCATCAGTTTACTTATCAGGAGTGCACAGAAGTAGATAAACAACAATTCCGATGAGAAATAAACATTGTAGGCGACTTCTTGTGTAAAGTCCGCTGTAAGGAGAAAATACAAAATCTATAGCTGGTTGCAACTACTGATCCTAAAACGTAGTAACAAAGTAGTTAGTGAAAAGCACAGAAGTCGAAATCGAACTTAGTCGGGGTGACTCCCTCGGATTCTTTCAAAAAATGGCCGAATTGGCTGAAATAAAATCTAATCATACAAGTACATGAGCTTAATTAACGTTGTAACGTAAAGCATAGACACTGACTTTTATTGTCGTATACAGATTTGGTAACACCAGTTCACTTAATGCTCTGCATCAGAGCACAAACACTACAACTTTCGTTGTAAATACAGACTAGTAGGGTCTTCCCACTTAATGCGCCACTGCAGAGCAGACCAACTGCGAGTTTTATTGCAATATACAACTTAGGTAGCACCAGCCAACTTAATACTCAATGGCAGAGCAGACACTCAAGACTTTGATTGTATATGTAGTTGTTGAGCATAAAGTGGGCTAATGCTGCCTAAGCTGAATATTACAATAAAATGGCAGTGTCTCTGCTCTGCTGTGGGGCATTAAGTGGGGTGATACTACCAAAGCTGTAGAGCAATGTTAGCCCACTTACGTTCCACCATAGTGAATAGACACTACAACTTTCATTACAGTATCACACTCAATCCGGGTAATGCTCCATAGCAGACTTAGAGATACAGCAATGCTCAAATGCGTGTGACGTCGTTGGCGCTGCACTATTACGGTCTGGAACCTGCCAATGACGTCAGATCTAGGGCAGTCCTATAGGTGATAACAGGGCGTCAGGACAGTAGTGTGCTGCCACGTTACATTAAGTGGATGGGCCAACCCTACCTAAGCTGTGTAAACTGTAGGTTTGCCTAACTTTGCTAACTTGCCAGCATTGTGTTTACTTGCTTTAATTAATATCAATATATGTGAATTATCATAATAGAAATTCTTAGCTATTTCAGTACTCTGTGTTTATTTTGTTCAAAATGAGATAAAAATTATGACAGACTAACTATTTATGTGGGACCGCAATATCAATGAGCTACTCACACTTTCTGCTTCCTTTAGGTTTATAAAAATCATGTCATCATTTAGTACGTCAATTGATGAAGTCTTGCAACCCAAAAATGTCACCGAAAGTGTGGGACAAAAAAAATAGAATTTTAAGGTTTACGACGTCGTTTTTAATTGCTCACTATGATGTGGGGTTGAAAAATCGTCGCTGGGTTATCTTATGATAAGAGTCATTGCAAATAGCGAGTAACTACAAAGATAATTCCGAGAATCTTTGTATGCCCAAACTGAACTTTTCCTTTGTACTCCTAAAAACAACGAGGGAAGCCCGGGGGTACCCAGGATCAGGTAACCCATGATCATGCCGATGAAAGATCAAGGATTGATCTGGGGTCACGTCAGACATATGTGTCAACCATGGTACGCCTTTCTCCTGTGTAAAAAAATACAAAAGTAAGGATACTTTATTTAGTTTAACGTCGTGTTCTACTGCCGAAGTTACATCGAGATTGAAGGGAACGAGAAAAAAAGCCATATATATATATATTCATTCTTTACATCTTAGCCAAAAAAAAAGAATTATTTTTATTTGATATGGGCAGAACCGAAATACAAGCCTAGAAATCCAATTTTTAAGCAATTGAGCAGAAAGATACCTTCGTGAGGATTTCCTGGCGACCCTAGCACAGCGAGAATAGCACAGCAGAGTGAATAATTTAGTTGTCTGGCTACAATCTAAGAAGGCTAAGAAGCCAAAAGGAATTAAAAAAATCCCGCTTACAATTTGCTTTAAGAGTTAGGCGTTTTCAACATACACAGGACAAAATGCAGCGCCACAAAGCTGTAACACAACGAGCACAGAACGTAAGCCGTTTTAAACTGAAGAGGCAGTTGATTTTGAATGAAACGATTTCTTTTGTTGTCATGTAAACATTGAGCTATGTTATAACAAAACTGTGTAACTAAACTTTAAGAGAGCTGTAGGCTGTATCTTGCTGGTGAATTAAATGGTTTCATAAATTGCCACGTAAACTTTGACTTTAAAAAAATTTTGTTTTCACAGGAGGTGTATTTTAAGCTATGGAGACAGTTGCTGGAGAATTAAATTTCTTTCATAAATTTTCGTGTGAACTTTTAGGTACGATAATAAAGTTTGCCTAATTTAGCTAAGAAGGTAGTTGCTGAAGATTTAAATAGCATTCGGAATTGTCAAGTACACAGTCACCTCCGATATAATAAAAAAAAATTCGTTATAGTAGATTACATTTTGCGTTACAGTAGGCGTCAAATAGGCAGTGGCTGAAGAATTAAATTGCTTTCATAAATTGTCATGTGAACATTGAACTACGATATAATAAAATTTAAGTGTCGCAGTAACTTAATTTTGAAGTAACCAGGTAGTTCCTGAATAATTACATTCGCTTTCATAAATTGTTGTACACATTGAACTCTGATGTAATACAATTTAGTTTCACTGTAGCCTAATTTTAGCTAACGAGGCAGTTGTTAATAAATTAAGGGTTTCCGTAAATTGTCAGATAAATATTTAACTATGATAAAACACAATTTTCTGGTACTGAACCGGAAATTATTTCGGTGCCCATACTACATTATTCTCTTTAATTAATGACAAAAGCAAAGAAAAGCAGTACTTTGAAAAATTATGCAAATTATTATTTCATCCAGTGAATTTTGTATTTATACTATACTAAGTCAAGGTGTGGATACTTTCCACTGAGTTATACTGACGCAAGTAGGGCTATAAAGCATCTGTGTACTGATTTTAACTTACCTTTCACAGTCACATGCATGATTTCGACCACAAATAGTATACTGGTAATTGTTATTCAGCAATGGATTCACTACATTAGAACTATGGAACTTTGTATTTTGAACATTTAGTCAGATTTTGAGTTTAACTTTAATTGTGAATGCATTTTGATGTATTTATCCTGAAAAAAAAACGGCTATGTGGCTAACAATCATAAACTCGTGACATTATTGTTTATGACAATCACGAAGTAAAATTGTTTTAAGATTTTCACGACAATCAGGATGAGAATGCTTTGACGTTATGCAGCAACCATAACGCCCAACAGCGCAGAAAGAGCTACTGATGAAAGACTAATTTAATTCCATTTCTTTAATATCAAGACACACGCTAGTATGTCGCGCCAAGTTAGGCAACAAACATCACATCCATTCAATTGTCAAGGACCGTAAACCATTGTAGCGCGACGCCATAGCTTAAGTGTATTATACCCCAAAATAAAACTTGTTAAGGATTCCGGCAAAGCTTTTCGGTCGTGTAAAGTCGTGCTGTCAAACGTCAAGCTCATTCGCCAAACTAATATCACCAAGTAATAGTTCGAAGGTTAAATGAAATATATGAAAATTGCTTACAGCGCAATTTTTGCTTATTTCATTTAACATTTGAAGGCTTAGTCGGTGGGATTAGCATGGCGAAAGAGTTTGACGTTTGATAACACGACTTTACACGGCCGAAAAGCTTAATGCGAGTCCTTAAAAATTGTATTTTGGGGTAGATATCAGATATTTGGGCCTCATTGATGAAATTCATTTTTAAAAAACAATTTTGAGATGGAAACACCAATCTAGTTTTCTGGTCCATTTAATTTTTTTTTTTTGGCTTTCGTTACATATTGAGGACAGCAGTCACTTTTTTTCAAATGATCAGTATTTCTTATTAGTACTGCAGTATTTCCTTGCAGTAAGCACGGATGTAATTAATGTTCAGTTTACCGGAGTTTGCTTTTTTTATGTTGTGTATCTTTATCATTGCTGGAAACAAAAACGTCTTCTTCCGTCTACGTCTGCAACTGGTATTTGCTGATTGGCATTGCTGCATAATAACAATATTTAAAATAATGTAAAACAATTATTCTGGTCGTTTAGAGCTTCCTAACCTCTGAATAACTTAAGTAATTAGAAAGGTCTATATGGAAAGGGAACATGTATGTACAGCGCAATACCTTTAAAATGAGCTAATAACCATCTGTATTCATCTCATGTAAGAATTTATTTTCGTGAAACAAAAATGGAGTTAGATACTAATTAGTAACTAGTAATCTACCCCTTAACAAAACTTGTTAAGGATTCTCGCCAAGCTTTTCGGCCGTGTGAAGTCGTGATATCAAATGACAAGCTCTTTCGCCAAGCTAATCACACCGAGTAATTGTTCGAGGATTAAATGAAACATATGAAAATTGTCTGCTATGCAATTTTCAATTATTTCAGTTAACGTTTGAAGTCTAAGTCGGTGGGATTAGCTTGGCGAAAGAGCTTGGCGTTTGGTATTACGACTTCACACGGCCGAAAAGCTTGGCGGGAATCCTTAAAAAGTTTTGTGTTTGGGTTGATATAAGATATTTTTAGCCCTAACTGATGATGGGTTTCGTTACATTTTGAAGACAGCAGTCACCTTTTTTCAAATGATCAGTAATTTTTATTAGTATTGTAGTATCTCCTTGCAAACGCACGGATTTATATCATGTTCACTTTACTGGCGTTTACTTTTTTTAAATGTTTTGTATCTTTATCAATTACAGTTTGTTTGGCTTGACATACCACGTTCGTTTTCTGGTACTTCCTCCAAACGAACTGATTTCCTTAATCTTCAGTTTAATGGCCTTTGCGGATTGTCATTATTTTCTGATTGGCTTTGTTGCATAATAAAAATGTTTAAAACAGTCTAAAACGATCAATCTAGTCGTTTAGAGATCCCTAACCATTGAACCACTTGACAAAAGACCTTATGAAAAGGGCACATCTATAGAGCAATATCTGTAACATGAGATATTAACCAGCTTCACAGGACAAATAGTTTTATCTGTAGAGAACCAGTCACTATTTCTGCCAAAACGACGCAGTTCAGGTTCAGATCTCTGATTTGCTGATTTTCGGCGGATTTTAATGAAATTTGGTAGGCCTATGCTTATTGACCAAGTCCAACAAAGCTGACATACCGAATTTAACCAAAAATATTTACAGACAGATGAGGTATTCAGCGTCGAGATTTCGGCTTTAACATGGGAGGTTGAGGTCAAACGTTACAACAACGGCTTTGTCCTTTTAATAATATTTTTGTGCTACTAGTCGTATGGGGTTTTGCCCAGTCTTTTGTTTCATCCGGTTTTTTTCTTTCGCGGTGTTCATTCAGTGCTACGTTTGACAGGTAATTTTTACTTCTTTTCGATTCGTGGATTTGTTTCGCCCGTGGTTGTTTCCCAACTTTCGCTCCGTGTTGCGTGGACGTTATTGAGACAGGTAAATCAATTCTTGTGATACCCTCCTTTTCTCCCATCCTCTCCCTAGCCTATTCCCTTATCACCTCGACCTCCTATCCGTCTCTTCCACTTCCTTTACCGTATGCTACACGTAGTTGAATTTGATGGGTAGTTGGATTATACTGCCTCTCCCCTTTCTCCCCTCCCTCCCCTTCTATCCCCTTACCGTCTCATTGCCCTTCCCTACCTGCCAGCTTTTCTCTTGAGCGAGATGAATGCATGTGTGCTGGTAATTTCTAGTGGCCGACTTTCCAAGCTCGACTCTTAACAGTACTTTTTTCCGCTCTGGCTTTCAATGTACAACATTGACTTTGCTCGACTTAATCAATTGTCGATTCTTCTCTTTTACCTCGATTCTCTCTTTTTGCCTTTCGAATGATTTATTCAAGGCCTTGGCCCTCGGCCGTACGCCTTTTCCAAACTACAAATACATAGCCACAACACACCACGACAACAACCACAACACACCACATAGTTTTGCCTTAAAACTATGCACAACAATGACTTGCTCCACACAATTAATAATTGTTAACTCGTCTTTTCTTTCATCTTTAGCTGTGACAAAAAGGGTTTAACGAGCGTTAACCACTCCTGGTCAACTGCCCGAAGCCCTAAGGCCCTATGCCCTAGGCCCTAAGGCCCTAGCTGTAAAATTTGGGCCTTAAGAATGTAATATCTATCTACGTGCTTGTGTGTCACCGCCAAGTAGTCGACGTTTCATTGTTGTAGTAGTGCTGTTACTGCATGAAGTTAGCAAGCGTAAGCATGTGTCTTTATCTGGAGCAGCTGAATAAAATATTTGCGTGCGACAAAAACGGCTGCAATTCTGTTAGACAATCGCGCATTACGTTCCTGTAAAGTTGGGCAACGGTTCTGGTTCGTCAGACGATTAATTAATTAAAGTTTATTGCAGTGCCCTGGTCCACAGCCGTACGCCCTAAAACCGGAAATGTACACCGTAACATAGACCCAACTACTCCTTCAAGAACTCTGTACACTGCACCCAATACAGGCATATGACACAGAAATAAATGCCTTATCTCTGTAATGTGTGGTGCAGTGGCAACCCGGACCACTGCACTGTGAATGAGGTTGGCGCTAATGACCAAGCTGTCGACGCGCCATTAAGCCTCATCCCCCCCCCTTAACATCCCCAACAACTTCTACAGACAACAGAGACAGACAACAAACACACAAGAAAGCTGGTGCGGCAGAAGACCGGGGAGAGAAGAGGCTCATTAGAAACACGCTTCTGTCATAACACAAAAATGCGCTACCGCTCTTAGACGAAGCAGATCATTACTTCCACAGCGAATTGCTGACAGTAACACAGAAAATGGGGGACAGTTTCTTCTACAAGACACACACTAATGTGAGCAGTCGCCGCCCACCCAAGTCGATGCTTGTGGCTAGACAAGAAAACGTGCCCAGTTCGAAGATGCGAAAGATGGCGCGCTGCATAGTCAGGGAGACTATCAAGTCCAGACCGGAGACAGCAGGTGGAGTGCAATTGGTACGGAATACGGCCAACTGCATCCCCTTGCCACACTTCCTGCCACTGACCCAGAACCCATGACCACAGAACAATAGCACTTGATTTCGTCAACCAGGCAGAAGAAACAGTTCAACTGTGCAAGAGCATCCTCTCTGGAAATCGCGGAAACAATTGCTACCAAAGATCGTTGAATTAGTGTTACTGGCAACTAGCTAGCGAGCTAGCCATTGGTGGCCCGGAAGTCATGGTAATTTGTACCGACTTTAATAGGCTGACTGTGAAAGTTTCAGAAGACCTTACGAAATGAAATTGCTGTGTGCATTGGGCAACATTAATTCTATACAGACCTTTGGTGGTTTGGGATAGGAAGTTCCTTTGGTTAGTGAGCTAATTGGCTCGTAGGGAACTGTGGATTGTTAAAGACTTGTTCGTAACCCTAAAAGTATTGTTCAGTATTTTGCTAAAAGCATTGTGTGGGTCACGTATCACGAGTTTTCGCTGGTGCATGTTAAGCATTTGTCGGTTAACTGGAAATGACGTATTGTAATGGCACATATCTGCCTGGCGTAACTCCTCCGTACTAACTAATAGGTTGCATTTTTATTGGTTAAAAAATCCGCCATACCCATCAAGGAGTCAAACTCTTCAACAGATTAAACACAAGCAGGTGAGAAATAATGTTCCCGATTTTAAATATCTTGTCCAAGTCACATACAACTCCACTCGGGTGGCAGCCAGTGTAAAATTTTGGCAAAAATGTGATTAAAATACCATTCAAGTTGGACCCCTAATTGGAAGGAAATGTAAAGCAATCTAAGATACATAAAAGTTGCACACTCACATTTTCCATATGACTATTCCACATCGATAGTCAATTGAACTTTGCTGTGGGAGGGGATGGAATGCCGGGCTATGTCTACAGTTCACATAATTACTAGTTCTGCCTTGTGTACTTCTTATCTGAAAAGTCATGTATCCAATTTATTTCAAATTTCTTCCATATTATTTAACTTTTATCTCCTTTATCTCACTTATCTCATACCTTGTTATTCTCTTTTATCTCAAATTTCTAACTTATATTACATATCATGCATCTTACATATATCGCATTTCCTTTATCTCATTTATCTTGCAATAAATCATTGACATTCGTTATTTCGATCATCAAATAGTTACTGGGAGATAATTGCTTGATATTCATGCTAGCGATGTATGAAATAGTTACCGAGAGTTAAATGTTTAACATTCGTGCTTTCCATTTACGAAATAGTTACTGAGAGATAAATGCTTGACATTCACGTTTTCGATTCTTGAAATAGTCACTGAGAGATAAATGCTTCGCATTCATGCTTTAACTTTAATAGTAGTAGTGTAGTGGCTAAAAACGCTCCTGCAGGGCACTCCTATTCGTCACAGTCTAAAAAAAAACAATATTTCCCGGAACATAGGTTCATTCTATTTTTATATGTTGTAGCTTATTTCTGGCTAAATTGGTTTCGTAAACATATTTACTAATGAAGATGGAGTTCAAAGACGGGAAAAACACGCTTAATAATGTAGAGAGAATGTAGAATAAAAATGGCGGGATGTTTCTGAAACTTCCGGAGAAATGTTACTTGAAAACCCTTGACAACAATTAGCTAATCGATGACCCATGAATTTGTTACAAATGAAGGGTGAATCTCTTCAGCAAACAAATTTGAGAACATGTAAGGGTTCCAAACACGGGGAAAATATTCTCGTAATGTATGAACTACGTGAAATAAGAAAGGCGGGATTTTAAAACTTTCGTAGTTTACCAGTAACGCTAGCTTGTTTACTGCAAGTAAGAAATACTGTATTGCAAACAAGCAACCATCGTAGCATCCAGAGAATTCCATAATGACAGGGTTCAGCAGATAGCTCGGCGGACCCGGGTTCCATTCTTAGCCAAATGATGATAGGTAATATTTCTTCGTGTAGATCTTTCCTAACGTGAATGACATACATTGCGAGACGTCCTCGGAGACCCAGCCAAGTGAATGCCACTTCATAGCTCGATTGACTACTGATAATGCAAAAGAGTTGCAAAGAGACAAACTTTTTTCAGTGCAGTACTTTCTTACTGCACTGTCACTTCTCTGCATAATACACCAAATATATCACTATTCATCGAATCATCCGGTCTTTTCGTGTGGAAGAGTGGTAACTAGAGTAAAAGAAACCAAATAGTCGTTTTGAATGCAATATTACCCACAAATTAGCCACACCGATCCAACGTAAATGATCGACATACTTACTTTACAGTTGTCGGTCACAAACCTGACAATTTTGCAACCCGACTAAAAAAATATTTGGCCTTTATGGGTGTTTGTGCAACGACTCAGACGAACATTTTCTCGAGAACTTGTTTCTGTTTAATTTCTAACCAGGCTAGTTGCTTCTCTCCTTTACCAAAACACGTTGCTTTCGAGTTGCCGACACCCATAACCATGGCATCGATGTGGATGGAGATCCTCTCCACTTGGCTCCCAACAAGAAGTTTGATGCACGTGACATGACAAGAAAACTCGTAATACAGTCCAAAAAGGCGAACTGGTTTCCGTATACCCCTATTTGATGTTTTTTTTCCATTTCTACAAACCCTGAATGGGAGCCATTTGTTGGATTTTGAATTCTCGCTGCGAGATGGTGTGTTTCCTACTGTCATTCGATCACCACGAAAAGCTGTTCTATGCAGGAGAAAATGCAAATGCAAGTTGTCAATGTTTTTGATTGGTTACGAGTTGAAGCTTTCCGTTAGTAGCAGCTGCAAACTAGTCGTAAATAAACAGTTTGGACTAACAAATAACTTTTGGCGAGTAGGAAAATGTGTGCAAATGCAAACTTATTTGCTTAAATTCCTTTATCCGGTGGCAAGAAATAATAAAAATACCTAATAATGGGCATGTTCCTAAACCTATTGAAGAACTCGGCGCTGATGCCCGATCTTATCAAGGGAACTGAGTTTACAAACGCTTGGTGATTTTTCTGATACCTCAGCGAGGCGTTACCGCTGAAGCATCACATTCATCGACTGCTGGAGCCGGTTTTGGCACTGAAGTCACAGACTTAAGACAGCTGGTCCGCAGTACTTCTTCGCTAGAATTATTTCTGTAAACGTAATTAACAATTGGAGGAGATTGACGCCACGTAAGTAACCCCACTGTGCTACCATTAGTAACTATTACGTCACGTGACCATTAGTAACAAACTTTCGTAACGTTTAGTACTTAATGTAAATCAGCTTAGCAACCCCCATAATGCCGCAAGGGACCCATTTACTCATCGGACAGCGAGTCCGTTCATAAAAGACTTAAGCGTGACGTCATTTTGGGCGGAAGTGGTCGGTTTTACTGTCATCGGTCAGTGAGTTTTTCGGTGGCTTCATGAAAATGTCGAAGCAGAATTTATTCCTCAAATTGTATAAAACTGTGTTTGCATCGGTTTATAATTTTTCATTTTATGTTTTGGGTTGTTTATTACCATGGCGTCAAATCGGCACTGAACTGGAATCGTAAACTGTTAAAAAAAAAGACAGGGAAAATGAAGCTATGGAATGGCACCATAAATCACTATCGTATCGCAAACCTAAACTGGACCGGAACCGGAAAAAAAAAGGATTATTTTATGATTGAATAATCGCCTATTCTGTGTATATTAAGAGGCATAGTGTTTTAATTTTCTAGGCAATGTTTATTAAATTTGTTTCAAATTTCATGGTTTGCCCGTTAGTAAAAGGAAAAAAAATAAAGTAACAGAAACCGATTTGTACAGAACCACAATTTCTAATTTCTCGAAACACCTTAACTGAACCAGATCACATCCAGAGCTAAATCATAACCTGAACCGTGACCCTATTTTCAGTGGTTCGACTTCCGGGTTCATTGTATATGTTATATTATATACAAAGACTCGTCATAATGATGACTCATAATAATATACAGTGACTCACAATGATATAGGATACGATGACTAATAATTATAATGCACAAGTAATTCCCCTATTTGATAGGAAATAATGTCGTCCAAAAAAATAACAATTGGCTGAGCCAAGCGATACCTTAATATACGAGTGAAGTTTATCAGCCTGTCCTGTTTGGTACACGATGTCATTCGCAACTTTGTTTCGATTTGTTTTAAATTGTTTGACGCAAATTCACGAGTTTGAAGATGATATATTAGCCTCAAACATTTTAGGGGGGGGGGGGGGGGCGAAGTTCATGGTAGTGCACTAGATAGAAATTGTGGATAATAAAAGCACTTTCCATTGGGCAGAATTCATTTACGTTTCCTGCTGTATATATAGACAAGTCGCTACAGCAACAACCTAGTCGCATCCGGTCTTCTGTACAGTTCTGCCACTACCAATAGTGACACACACTGCTCTATCACGCATTGCAACAGCTATCTCTATTATATAATCTAAAAGTAGTAACCATCAGAAATGTTCGTTAATAATGTGTTAGCTTTTGTGTTAGATTTTGATCATAAGAGCTCGGTTACGTGCATGTTATAACATGACGTAACTAAAACAACAGAAACAATATGCTAAAACATGTACGTATGGTTGTGGATTATATTCTACGATAATACTGCGCACATGCAGTCCAATCCAATACTTCAGAAGAATTTCCAGCCTACTCTAATGGCGAAACTGTGTCCTGGAACCCTATTTTCACCATGTGCGCCGTTCATATGCACACGGGTACAAATAACTAGAGTCGGAGAAAAATACTTTATTTACACTAGTACACAATACAACGGGCATATCCTTTAATACGTTGGTAATATAACAAAAAAAAATGCCACATCCTAAATTCTTACAACACAACAAATATTTGGCAATTGGTTACTATTACACTGCAGCGAGATTACACATGCAAAGAATTTTTTAATGAGATTTATAATTAAGATAATAAATTGGAATACGAATATTTTGAAACCGAAATCGTGTAAAGTCAAATATTGGCCCAAAGAGGATTCATCTGAAATACGAGTAGGTAATAAATAGGGTTTCTTGCTAATATTCCTCTAACTGTTCGTCACTGTCCATGTCAGCTCCAAGGGTATATAACGTAAACAGAAATGTGGCACAGCTGCCAACTATTCCAGAAAACGTAGCAAACGGTATAGTACAGATTCGAATGCCAGCAGCCAGTCCGGAACTAATGATGTCTGTAGCATGGACACAAGCAACGGAAAAGACGAGACCTAAAAATGCAATAAAATGCAGAAAATATAATTTTTTTACTGGGGAATGGGCTATAAAAGAGCATATCAACTTGAATAAATTTTAAAAAAATGTAACTAAGAATTAAATTTGAAAGACAAGTGGTGATTTATTACAATTTTATTTCCATCCCTTCTATACCCACGCACAAAGACTGTGATGCGCGTGTCACGTGACTGGGCTAGTTTATTCAGATGGTGAAAAATCCGCTATTCTCATTAGTCATTGGTGAACTCATGTTGACATAACGGCAAGTAGCCGTGGCTCGTGGAATACGTAATATTTGATCGTGGTCTCTCCACCTCCCCCAAGAAACCACGTGCATGATATTTACCCTTCCCCTTTCTGGGTGAAAAAAACCTGGTCCGAAATTGCTTGCACAACTCTTTCATTGTTGTATGCCGTGAATTCAGTCTGTTAAGGTGGACGGTTGCAACAATAAAATCGATTGTTGAAAACAGTGTCTGCGTCTTACTACCATCAATAATGGACGCCACAGATGAGAAAACACATGAATAGGTACGGTACCTTTAAAAATAAACGGGACGGAATCCCGTTTGCATCTGTATTTAGTTTAAAAATAAAAAGATCGAGGAACTGTGGAACCGAAACAAACACAGGATTAGATCAATATTTTTAACACATAGTTGCCTTATTTTGAGTTCTTATTTATAACAGTAATTAATGAACGTCTTTATACTGGAAATTTACTAGAAATTTAGGTACGGAATTTTAAAAACAGAACTTAAAAATATAAAGACCATAAATGCTTCTCGACAAATTGTGTAATGTTGGCATCATTTTAGGTTATGCAACCTCAGTTTGCAATACTACATGAATTAATGCATTCATTTGTAAATTAGTTTGTGTTGTTTAGTCAGACTTTTTGTCTTTATCGGTATAATTCGGTACATTCGTAAAGGTCGCTTTTCGCTTCTTTACTAAGAATTTGTTTCCTTGCTTAGGTGTATGTAAAATAAATACACTTTATGCCTCTCAAGACTGATATGTGACATCAAGGTGCTTAAAAAATAAAATTGCTCCTAATATTCCCAGAAAATAAATCAGGATATTACGATTCCCTCAAAATGAATAGTGGCCTTAAGATTTCCAGTTAACTATATAGACATCGAAGACTGCATGAAATGAAAAATGACAGAAAAAGAGTAGGGGCCATTTATAAAATGATGTCACGCACGAGGTACAGGAAAGCAGGCAGACGATCACGGAAGTTATGCATGACATACCTTCCGTGATGTCATTTATTGCTGTAATTCCAGAGAATGTCCCAGTTCCAACCAACAGGGCAGTGACCAGTATTGTAAACAGAGAGCTACGAAAGTTTCGGTTTGCTTTTTTAAGCATACAAAGTTGGTTGCCAATTTTTTTTCCTGATACCGAAATTCATGTTACATACTTTCCGTGATGTCATGGCATTCCTGTAATCCCAATGAAAGTCCCAGCTCCAGATAGAAGAGCAGTCGCCAGTATTTTAAAAAGAGCTCCGAAATTTTCGGTTTGCTTTCTTAGGCATACGACATTGTTACCTTTATTTATTTATTTTTACTGATACAGAATGTCTATGTTACATACTTTCCCTGAAGACATGGATTCTTTTATTTCTAGTGAATGGCCCAGCTTTAGCCAAGGAGAAAAGTAACCGGCATTGTTTCTTTCGAATGTTTCGGTTTGATAAATTAAGAGTGAATTTGGGTCAAATTTTAAGAAAATTGATTCATAAATGAAGAAGGCAAATCCTTTGTAGGGTTAACATTCCTACATGCCCTGAACATTTTCTAACAGGGAGACCAAAAAACCACTCTTTCCATATGAAAATGGAGGCCAAACAAAAATGGCGGCTGCATACAATTTTGAGAAGAAAAGATATCTTCTTCTATGTGACCAATTTTGATTTTCAACTTGTCAAATTAAAGGTAATTTACCGCAGACCTTTTTATTTCCTATAAAACTTTACGTATTTCTGAATGGTTTCACGTAAAAAACTCGAAAAATCAGTAATTAACGGTGTTTGCTGCACACCTTCTCGATCAGCAAGATTAATTACCCGAATCAGTAACATATTGTTAACCTCAAGAAACGTGAATCCCATTCTTTTATCTTTATTTTGACGTTTAGAAAATGTTAATCGGACGCATAGAAAAGAGGAAATAGTAAATTATGCGCAGTTTTATGATGGTAACAATACACTTGAAAACAATGCAACTTCAGAATTTTTTGACAGTCTTGATTTTGAAAATTCTTACATAATATACCAAAGTTTCATAGCAGAAATTAAAACAACGACGACCCCCGAAAGGGGACCAATAAAACGTTCGAGTGTGTCCATTATTTGAATTTAAGTTGAAACTGGTGCGTTACAAGGTGGAGGATACAAAACTTATCCTTCTAATCAAACACAGTGGTAATCTCAGCGCCAAGTATTACCTGACGTTATGCACAGTTTTATTTCACATGGTATGCATCGCTTAAGCCGTAGCAAAAGACTGGGAGTGGGGGGGGGGAGTGAGTTCTTACCACTAAGCATACGATTACGCATTAACTGAACCTATAAGACAATTTCTCGGGGGTTGCTTGGAATACAAATTTGCCCGAAGCCACTCAAGAGGGAAAGTGGCAGTAACCATCCAAATTCAACTATGTGTAGCAAAGAGGAGGAAGAGGGGAAACGGACAGGAGAGGGAAAGTAGAGGGTAGTATTACACGAAGAAATTGACTGTTGCAGTGAACGTTCAGGCAGCACCAAGCAAATACTGAGAAACAACCACGGACCAAACAAATCCCCGGTGGCGAAGCCAGGTACAACTGCTAGTCTATACATACAATACAAAAAGAATGCCATATAAATGGTTATAAAATGAAATACACAACAAAAATCTGTCAATTTAATGATATATAAATAAATTAAAGAGTTTGACAGTAACAACACTAACAAGGAGACTTCAGTTCTTAAACTTACCTACGCAATCGCATGATAGTGCTGTTCATGGTTTATGGGATTTTGGTCTAGTTGCCAACCCTTGTAATCTAGAAAGAGTCTATAACTAAATATTTTACACGTTACGATTTATTTTGGTAGTTATTCCAGCATTATTTGATGTCCTGAATCACAATTCTTAGTCTGCTACCTGGAAATTTGAAATATTCAACTTCAAACGCCATAAACGTCAACCTAAAAAAATAATTTTTTTGCTTGCAGCATCTAAACCATTCATCTGATTGAAAACAAACCAAAAACTTAGTAATTACATAATAAGTTTAGAATAAAACTTCTTTCAAAAGTAGTCCCATTCATATTTTGCGTAAAATTAACCCTTTCACCGATATTCATCCTTTAATTCCTTTTAAATCCTTTAGGTACTGTACTATAAACACACAATAGCGTATGTGTGTTAACTAGATGCGTTGATCGTTCTAATTAAGAAAAATGTATGTAATTAGGCTTATATGAAAGGTGGAGCTGCCTATTTTTCAACAACGATAATAAAAACGATTTATCGTAATTAGGAAAGAATCCAATAAGATAAGTGAAATTCAAGATTGGTCCCATAGAAAAAGATAAATTACATTTACAAAATGGTAAGCAGCTGCCGTCTTTGTTTGGCCGCCATCTTAAAACGGAAAGACTTTTTGGGTTTCCAATCGAAAAATATTCATGGCATTTAAGAATGTTATCCCTCCTAAGGATTTAATTTCTTCATTCAGGAAACAATATTTCCCCAAATTTCCTCTTGCTATTAGGCATACAAAGTTGGTTGGCTAACTTTTTCCTCACACAGAACATCTAAGTTACATACCTTCCGTGATGTCATGCATTCCTGTCATTCCAGTGAATGTTCCTGCCCCAGCCAGCAGAGCAGTGATCAATATTGTTAAGCAGCGAGCTCCCATGCTCTCGGTTTGATTTCTTAGGCATACGAAGTTGGTTGCCAGCATACAGACGATTATGGTTGTAACAAAAGTGATGGCTGCTAATGCAACTGCTTCCGCCATATCTATGGGACGAATCGCTGTGGATGGTATGAAGATTGCTGCCCATTTGCTCATGAACAGGCCGGAGAAGTGAACAACTGTTGCACTGTCCATTGCATCACGAATTTTAACGTTCATCTTAAATCAAGTCTGTTTGGATAAAAAAAAAACATATTTCTTATTAATTGGTGACTATCATTAGTATTGGGGCAGCAAAAGTCACGAAAGCACGTAAATGCTATTGAATTTACGGCAAATGCCACGACCATAAATAATAACAACAGAAGACAGTGCCTAATCAAGGTTAACACTGTAGTGCCGAACTCCCAACACCCCCTTAAAACCCCTATAATGAGAAACAAACAAAAAAGAACAATACACAACGATACCAATTACTGGAGCTTACGATAATGGATGTTGTACGTGTTTCGATAGTGGTAACCATAACATCAGACGGCTGTGATTACCATGGGAGTATACGACTATTTCAGTGAAGAAACGATGTCTAACATTCAAATTGGAATGACGGAGAAGAAGCTGAAAACTAACCCACGTATTATTGGTGGTTCAATATTTGGTAAATGTTAATCAGCTTTTCCCGGAGTGTTACTCTGTCGGCAACGTGAGATCATATTGTTTGTCTTGGTTGGATAGGTTACAAACAGAACGACACCTTTAGTCTTCTGCTGGGAAAACTATAGCAACGACTTTGTCCGTCCTTCTGTCGCCTTTTTCAGGAGTAATCAAGTGAACTTTAAAAAACACGGCAAATTAAAATATTGTTGCTTTCTTATAGCTGATGGACTTTTTCGAACTAACTCATGGAAATTACAACATGTGATCATCGCATTTAACAAGTACAGGACGGCATGCAATCGTAAAAAAAAAGGATTCCGTTAACAACAAACATTAGTTTAAAGATTCCTCGTTGCCACGGCAACGTGAAAGTCTCGACACCGTGTCTCGTGAATGAATAGGCATACTCGCAAACCCAATTTTCCGTTTGCTGCTACGTGCGAAATTAAAATGGCAGGTAAAATGATGACTAAAATCTGAAAATTAAGCCTAAAATGTAAAACTAGGCCTAAAAGCTATCACATTTTTAACCTGCGATTGTGATGGTTTTATTTTAGTTCAGAATTATAATAGAGATCACCGTTGTAGGTGATATCAAGTTTTAGACCAGAGGCACCATTGCGAACCATCTGAATCCTCTTATTAGTGTTAAAAACTATCGTAGCCTACTGATGATTATTTGGCTTGCAGTTAAATGTCTCATTATTTTTTAGTCTTCTGGCACGGCAACGGCGTTGTCCTTCTATCGCCTTTTTTCAACTCCGGAACAATGCAGGATGGAGACAAACGGTTTTCACCATTAGATTTAGCATCCAAAAATGAGTTAGGGTTAATAAAACATCACAAGTATGAAGTAGAAATGAAATGTGGAGGAAATGGTGAAAATGTACAGAAGACCGGTTGCGACTAGTTGCTGCCCAGCTTGTTTGGTAAAAGATCAACGACTCGTCTCCAGATGGAAAAAAATACTAATCCTAACAGGGTCTAGAAGCTTGTAAGCATAACATTCGATCCTGTGGGTAATGGAGTGCCATTCATAACCTGCTTTTATGCCCTTCAGCGTTTATCAACTGTGATTGAGGTTTGCGCTAATGATTTAGCTATCGATGCACCATTAAGCATCAAATCTCCCCCCTCCCCCGTTAATCAACTAATTAATGGCCGAACAATGACATAATTTCTAAGCTTAGCCTAACCGGGTAGTCCTATAATGTTTCGTCGGAATAATGATTATATTACTGTGTAAAACCCGATTCCTATCAGTATGTGACAATACACCGAAATTTCGTCAAGTTTTGCACAGATGAATTAAAAAAAAAACACTGAGCCAAGCAGTGATAGATTAGGCTGTAAATATCCTTTTGTTTCCTACTAAGTTTCAGCGGACATACTGGAAACGGGGTTAATGAAAACATAGTAGCTCGATGGCGAAAATTATGCACAAAAAATAGCAGAGATTCGGTAGGCTAATTTTTTACAATGGAGCTGTATTTCATTAGGATGATGTAACCGTAACTTGAACCAATGAACACCAGGACTCAATTCGAACGCTCTTACTATATGAGCCATTTATCCAGCGACTTAATATGAAGGATTCGTAGTCGGACTTCTAATAAACCAGAGAAAGTCTTCCTGCCATAATCAGATTGGAATAAGCAAACGACAAATCTCAAAGAATACGGCAAATAAACGGACACAAATCGCTGTAAATTGTGTTACCGTAAATGAAACACAATACCACAAAAATCAAAAATCATATTCTAAAAAAGATGCAGAGTTTCCTGTACTGCTGTATGGTTTACTGCGATTTATGTTGTCATTGGAGAAGACTTTATTCGGTCATATACCGGTTCACAAGCTGTTCAAAGTGTCCCACGCTTAAAACGTAATCACACCGGTGTAATCCCGAAAGTGCTATGGTTCGTGCTAACCGTTCAGTCTCCATGTTCAAGATTGTGTGCAATAAAAAATTGTGCTAAAGTTTTAGATGTTTTAGAATTTGTGATTTATCTCTGCAACCTCAGATTCGTTGAAACTCAACATAATGCGTTTAAGTATTAAAACGATGTTATGCAAGCACCTTTCTTGTATGTATGCTCTTGCGGGTAGGCATGCCATCATTATTAGAAAATAATGTACCTGTACCCTTTGTTCAGTGGGCCTTGTCTAAAAAAATCTCTTATCTAAGAAAAATCCCTCAATAAAAAAAATAGGAATAAAAATCCTCACGTATCTATCTTTTCTTATTCCCAGAATGATAGTGAATATTTTTGGCTCGCTGGAAACGGATTGCCATGCTGTTGCGTAACACAACATACAATATCACAACACACCATAAAAATTCGTTTCACTGTCTAAATTCACGGACATCCCCGTGAAATAAAGGCCATGGCGAGTTAACCTAACATATAATATCAACAAGACAAAACAACCATTATACAGCAACCCGAAGCGCAAAGCGGGAAGGACACCCGTCCACTCTTAACAGCTTGTTCAGCGTCTTGCTAGATCCGTGGCAGGCGAAAATAACATACATACATTGCAAACCGTAAACAACATCAAAGTCAGTGATAAAAATTCAGTATATAAGAAAAGAACAAACTACTTTCAAATCTTCGGATATAAATTATAGGCTACTAGCAATAAGGGGGATGACAGTTTTAGCTTACTAACGTCGTTTTAAAGTTGAACGTTAATTTATGTTTTCGTTTGGGTTATTCTTCTACCTTGGGCAGTTAGATTAGGAGAGGTGACTATTCAGAAAAAAAGCCTTACATTCAGTAAGCTAGCCTATATGCAAACTTGTACTTATATTATAACGTACCGTAAGAAATTTTCAAATTAATAGTACTTTACACAAATAAGATTTCAAGTCGTGCATAATTAACGCATCCTGCCATTCCAAGTAAGTCCATTCTCAGGTAATTTTATGAAAATAAACATTGCTCCTTCACATTGCTCCTTAAGTAAATGAAGAATTTAGCAACTCCTCGTTCGTTTGAGAGGCCTTTCCTAAGATAAACAATAAGGCCAAACCATTGTTGGAATAATTGCTGAAATATTATGCACTAGTCGTGTCGCAACTAGGTGACTGTCACAACTAGGAGGGCGATAGCACCTTCAACAATAACAATGACACGTAATAGATATTGATTGATTGATTGATTGATTTTATTTACTGAGCTACAGCCATACCTGGCCACCAGCCCCTCTAATACACAATATAATAAAAAAACACATACACTAAGCCCTACAACCAAAACCATATAATACAACGACCATACAGAATAAACACAAAGTGCCCAGTCACCACACAAAAGGCCACCCCTCTCCTGAGACGTCGTTCACAGTCACTAGTCCCATGTGGCGATACCATTAACAAAGAGTGTGCCTCCTTTGGGAAGCGTCCCAGCCATACTGCACGTACCACCTGAAACATTTGACACCACAAAAGGAAGTGTTCTATCGTCTTGTCCAAGGCGCCCTCCTCCCATTTTGCCAACAGAAAGTACAACCCAATGTTCCCCAACCAAAGCCTGGACACCAAGACCTCCTACCTCCTTGATAGCAAGTCCAGATTAACTGGATATGAGAAATATGGATGGGTATTACAGACCAGGTAAGAGCACCCTTCCCAAACTCCTCCTCCTCCTTCCTGTCCCACGTAATCCTGTATACCACCGAAGGAAGGCCCTAGGACTGCTGACTACACTCATATAAGTACACTCTTCGCAATGGTCGTGCTTAGAGAGGAGGTCAGTAACAATCGTTCCCCCAACCCCTGCAGGAGCCGGTACCCTCGCTGTTGTCGCCCAACTCCCACACATAATCACCTGCAACAAACTCATACAGATATCTAATACAACTGTCTGAGTAAAATCCACTGCCCATATACGCTCTTGCAGGCGTGATATTGTCGACTGTAAATCGGTGCGAATCAACAACCCCATACATGGGAGCTCTACACAAGTATTTGCCGCTACCGGTCCTGTAAATCCAGCCGACGGGACAAACGGCACAAAGTGACTAACCTGTTTCTTCAAACTAGGAATCCAGTCCCCCCCTACCAAGGACTAGGCCAAGAAGGAGGCATCACAGAATAACTCAAGATCCAAATCTTACCCTCCCCCTTCATTAATACCAATAGCAGCAGCTCTGAACACACGATACAGAAACCAAGGAGGGATTACTGTCCACACAAACCGCAAAGAGATACCCTTCAAACATAACTCCCTAAACAAATGTGCCGTTCTACCTTCCATGCCCAGTCCCTTCAAGTTGCTATCCTTAAGGGAGAAATAGTCCTGCAGCTTATCACCAACCGTGTTCCTTATAGGTGTGCCCAAATTTAACTGACCAAGTTCAACAAAAGAGACTACACCCTAAACGTCAGTAGCATCATGCCTGCTTCCACTTCGAGTGCCAACACTGGCGAACACCACAAAGCCCCCGTAATCAACCACAGGTACAAATTCACTGCTAACTGCAACCAGGCAATCCTACCCATCAGGAAAAATGGAAGACGATAATTTAGCACTGACTGTTTGAACGAGTTGTAAACAGCCTTTAATAACACCCTCCCTGGACCCCGAATACCACGATAGCCAAGCAAGGATACTAGAAGGTTGTAAGACGCGACACCCGACTTCCTGTACCTCCCTTACCCAGATCAACCTCGAATCCATCCACACCCTCAAATAACAGACTTCCAATACACTCATAACATTCTTACATGCAATGTTAAGCGACACTGGTTGTACATCATGTCGACTAAAAACAATTATTTGCGACTTCACTACTGACAAATCCAAAGCACTTAAGGCCAACCAAAATTCCATCAAATCGATAACCTTTTGGAGTGCCTCCTGAATTTCTACCACACCCGCACCAAACAACCACACCACCAAATCATCAGCAAACGCCGTAACATTATGGAGTGGGTAAGAAATCGCAGGAGGTCATTCCAAAGGATAGTGAATAGAATCCAACTTAAGCAACTACCTTGGGGCAAACACCGAGGGGTTGACCCCATCAACGAGTGCATCTTACCCATTCTAGTCACAAAAAAACCCACTAGCTACCACAGCTCGTAACATAATCAACATTCACGCACTCATTACATTCAGATATTATTCTAACCAAACAAAATCCAAGGTCACCCAATCATAGGCTGCACGGATGGACAAACAAACTGCGACCTTCACCAGAGCCACCTACAGTAAAGGACGGATCAGCTTTACTTTCCACAATGCTCCGCAAAAAGGCGACACAAACGGCGATGCGGCAAGTTTGCCGAGTGGCATCATTAGTTGGAAGAATTTAGAAACCTCATCAGTTAGTCTGCATTTGCATCACTTGGTGTAGAGGTGGCAATATCTAGCAAATGTTCGATAACATGAATTTTAGTCGCTTTATTTGGCTTCTTCTGATACGGCCTTTAGTCTAGGAGGCTCTGCCATCATACAGCCTGAATAATTATGCCTCCCTTACCCCCGCGAGTTTTGAACAATACTCCCAACACCACGTTGGGAAGTATTGGGAAGTTGGGAAGTAGAACTGCTTCGAGAGAAGCTTATACGCCATTCGTTGTTGGAACAAAAGAATTATTTCAGGCTTGTAACCCTAGGGTGTTTAAACCTCTTTCTACACCAACCACCCAACCAAAGTATTGTTGTTCTTGACGCACTTTATCATTGTTATCCTCGCAGGAGCATTGTTGCTCGAAACCAATGGGGTCCTTAGACGAACACGGGAAATGAGAAATTTCCCCTTCGCTCAACAATGATGAGTTTGATAATTTTGTAAAAAGAAAGACATGCATTTATACCGTGTGGAAATTTCCTATTTCTCTCTAAACTGGTGGTTGGTTTCCCTTCATGGTGTGATGCTGTATTACAAATTTATGGAATGCTCGAAATCTTGAAACAAGTTTATTTAGGAACGAAAAGTAAGTGGTTTTTTCTTTACCCGTACTAGCAAAATAGTTTTACTTTATTTTTTTTACCTCGTGCACGTATTTTAAAAGGTGAGATGTTCAATTTAGTAGAAAATATTAATTTACAAGCGAATGTTAATTTGGTTGGCAGTAGGCAGTTTCTGTAATTGATACTTTTAAGAATAAATGGTGCCAGGACGACGACTATGTGAACAGTATATGGACAGATTAACAGTATTCTTGTCTCTCTGGTGTAAAAAGCTTAGTCGTTAATAAAGGAGAAATGTTATCTATTGCTGTATGCAGACAGCACCAGTTGGACACCGGCACCGGCACGGGTACTGGCACTGGCTGGGCATCAGTCCCACTCCAGTCAGCAGGTGGGTGGTACTGAGGCCGAGACAGTGGAGCACTTCCTTCTAGCGTGCCACCTCTGGGCAAATTTTCTGGGCGGGGTACTGGTGGATGGGGGTGCCGACCAGAGGGAAATTCTGGGTGCCTCCTCGCAAGATGCAGGGACTGTATCCACCCTTCGACAAGTAGTAAGATTCTATAGGCAGATGGCAAAGTTCACTTAGTTGTAAGGATAAGAAGTCGCGGGGATGTCTTTGGTGAACTTGTGATGGAGATATGGAGATAGCAGTTGTAGGATTTAGAATTGAGCGAATGACTGAAGTCTGTAGGCTCATGTATAAAATAAAATAAAGTAAAATAAAATAAAATAAATTACCCAGACTGAAAGTAACATGTCCTTCTTTCTTTATTTACCTGAGCTTATCAGCCCCTAAGCAGGAAAGGAAAATGAAGAAACTCCACCCTAACTCAAACTAAAACTAACCATACCAATCACCCACAAACAATATAGGTACTACAAGTAATACAAGATGACCCAGAATAATATGGGAAAATAAAGACTGGAACCACTGTAGAGTGACATCCCGGGACACTGGAGACCAAGCCTTAAACACCTAAACCCACTAGGTCAGCCACACAGAAACGGGCTACTTCTCATAAACAGCTACCGGTCACTGGCGTCTGGGGGAGCACACGCAATGCATCACTTTGCCCCCACACAAGACTTCTCTGCCTGAATTTAGCTCAAAACATGCAGTGAAAGAGATAGTGCTGAACCGTTTCCTGCATTCCATATTCACACAGTGTGCGCAAACTCACTCACTTACTCACTCCAACTCTATATAAGTGTGTGCAAAGCCAGGCATGACCGGGCTGCAAGTGGGACAGAGTGTTCACTTCCCACCTAGACAATTCAGCAAGAAGGCCAGGTGGGCTTGGGTAAGATACAAACGAAACAGAAATCTATCCACAACACCCTGTCAAATCTGTCTGCCATTTTGCAAGGTCCCGGAGAGCATCTTGTAGCACAGAGGTCCGACGGACTTGGGCTCACGCCGGGTAGCTGAATATGAAGTGGACAACCACATGGAAAAACACACAACCACATACTTGTTAACTAAAATACCGAGAGCCCAACACACTGGATGACAAGGGAGAGAATAACAAAGGCGACGCCCTACCTAAGAGAACCGTCCCATCACCCGACAAAACCCAATCACCATTTAAAGAGAATCCCCATGTCCCTCCAAGTGTGGTGGAACACTCAGAGCTATAACCAAGGATTCGTTCCTGTTACTAAGGGGTGGATGACGTAGGGGACAAGAAAACAAAACGCTTTGGACCGTTTCCTCACCAGTACTACAAGCACACCATGATGTGCCACACCACCCATGTTGCTGCAGATGCGACCACAAGTGACCATGTCCGGTCTGCAGCCTAGAAATACCACCAGCATCTCAATGAGACAGCCGACCCAAAGAAACTGGAACAGATATCATCTGGTGTAACTCCAAAAAGTCTGTTCTCCCCGGTCTTCAATTTACCTGCCACCAACACCAACACATAGCACCGAATGCAAATCCCTTGAGCCCTAGAGTGACGGGATAACATTGTGCCTGGAGTCAAACCCCGGCTACCCAAAGTCAGCTCGTTCACAAAAACTCCAGTGTGCCCCAGAGTCCACTGAATAGAGACGGAGGCACTGTTCTGTGTGGCACAGAAAAGCTTCCATCTATTTTCAAAATTGAGTGCAAAACTTCCAATGACCGAAAGCTTAGTCTTAGAAACCCTCTACCCACTGAATAATCAAAATAGATGCATAACCGCAGAAACTGTATGTTGAGACTAACGCCCAGAGCCACAGAAATCACCAGAAGCTCTTCCAAGAAATCCGAAGTTAAACCAGGGAGGAAGTAGGTAAACTCCTGATGCAATTCCGGAATAGCAACCCCGATACCCCATTCATACTGATCCAGATGGAATGAAGCATCACAGTAAACCAATGAAGAACCCTGCAAACTGGCGTCTGCTGGCAAAGACACCATGCCTGCTGACCAGCACCATGCACATGGACACGGGGACTGTGAAATAACAAGACCTAGGAAGACCCTGAGTACTTCATCCAATAGTTGAAATGCACCCTGCCCAGGAGCACCCAGCAGATCCTGTTCACCCCACCGAACATGGCGTAATCCATCAGCACACCGGCAAGAGGGTCCTGGGGACCCCTGCCAACTGTCCTCATGGAATGGTGGACACAAGGGTCCTACCGACGTAAATCAACCGGTAACTCAATCATCTCAACGCAGAGAGCTAAGACCAGAGTATACAGGGCAAGCAGCTCGTGACAGTCAGTCACTTCCACCTGGACTCTCTGCATTGGCTGCTTCGGACATGCTAGCACTCCTAAATTAAAGTCTGTGCAGGTCCTAATATAAGTTTTAAAAAATATAGACACAATGGTACGCTTCACAATCACTTTACTAGTAACAAAAGACCTCAAAACCCACAGTCGTGACACAATGTTTTCTCTAACAGAGGTGACACCACTTACCCAAGTCAACTCTGAATCCAACCAAAAACCCAAGAACTGGACTTACACTTAAAGCTGAGTTACAACCCAATGAATGAAATAGCAGACCACAAGCAGGCTCCTGCAGAAGAACATTAGCTTCGTTTTTGTTGCAGACAGGACGAGCCCTCTGGTAGCAAGTGCAGTTAAACTCCTTTTGCCAGCCTACTCAAGGATACCAAGCAGTACAGGCAAATCTGTGTCAGTAACCCACCCAGCCCCGTCATCGGCATACGCGACCAGACTGACAGAGAGACTCATCTAAAAAAGCACAGAATTACTACAGCAAAGAGGGCCGGACTAAGACAACTTCCTTGCAGGAGCCCTCTGTCAGTGGATGCTACACGAGACCAAAAGTCATTGTCCCTAGTTGCAAAGTGGCTAAAACTTAGGAGAGCCAGAAGAGCCCTCCATAACTTCCTACTGACATCATAACCCCTCATGGCGTGCCACACCCAAGCCATATCCACCATGGCTTAACTAGCCTTGATGTCAAGGAAAATGGCAACAGCAACGCAACCAAGAATACCCGGAACCCTGATACCCGATTCAAGGTACAGGACCGCCTCCTGAGAACTCCTGTTTTTCTCAAACAGAACTGGGCCTCAAATATTTTTCCAAAGTTTTCCACTTGCAACGTTAACATGTGGACTAGAACCCACTTGTAGAGCTTCCGGGCACAAGAGAGCAAGGAATAGGGCTGTACCTCACAACATTCATCCTTGCTTTGCCCATGCCAAGGACAGGAGAGAGCACCGAAAAGACTGCAATGACTGCAAGACTACACAACCACCAGAACGGCTCTGGAAGAAGGCTAAAAGCTCTGCACACCTTCCCATTCCATGTCCCTTCATCAGGGCATAAGACACATAGTAGATTACAACAGCCCTATTCAATCGACAGGAATCCAAAACCACCTCTAATTCAGCCATAGACAAGGGGTGATCCAGCTGAGGGGCGTAGTCCTTGGCTAAATCCAGTGGCGGAGGCCCTTTAGCTGAGTTAACAACCGCCGAGAAATCTAATATAACTCCTTGGCCCTACTCAAGCCGCGGAGTAAACTCCTGCCTCTACAATAACCCAAGAGATTGGTGCCCTACGATCCTGTGGGGGCACTAAAAGCCACACATGAGAAAGAAAGATACCCCGAGTGACCTGCTCAGAAAACCTAGTACCACATGATGCCTTTTCCTTCCACAAAACGAACCTAGCTTCAATTGAAACCCCTACAAACCCGAACCAGCATGAGTCAGATCCAGAACACTTAAACCACTGGAATGAAACAGCACCACTGGAAGAGATTACTGCCCCTTAAATACTCTGAAATTTCACACGAAAACAAATGCATCAGAATAGTGGAACAGGCATACATATCCAACGCAGACTCTTGTATAGTTTCCACATACCGCTTGACAAAGTTTGGTGTATCATTCTGAATAATACCCAAATTTAACTCACCAAGGGAGACAGCAAACACCTAATGGTTGAAAAGTGGATTGCGCCCGCAGCCATTGATTTATGTTGAAATTACCTCCCAAGACCAAAGACCCCGGTCACCTCACTCACTAATTCTTCTGAATTACACCAGTAACATGAATGAACTCAACCGAGAGCCCTGAAGACTTACACCAGATTCTGATGACAAATGTGTCTGATGCCTGGCACGTGGGGATGGGGATGACAGAGAAAGGAACCCAATCCGTTATAAAAAAAACCCTATCCGAGTGAGCCCAGGACCAGCAAGGCCATTGCAACGGGCAAGCAAAGGTATAGCACCCACTGGCAATTTTGTTTTAACTAGGCCTAAAATATCCACCTTCTGGGTCAGATAACCAATGTGCTTCAATTTGTTTCTCTCCCCCTTACATTCCATTTGAACAAAGTGAAAGTAAAGTAGAATAGCTACCAACTTACTTAATCTAACATAAATCAAACATATCCGAAGCACCAGACAGATCGTCACCAGCACGGTAGTGCTGCTTGCAGATTGCATGCATACATCATCGACGAGCGCACGACACACCCACTGCATGCACTCCAAATGTACTTGCACTGTTTGAGCATGATCTGCCGACACCGATCAAACCACACACACACACAGAAGATCTGCTGCATCCGTATATTCCACCAAACCCGGGACAACTGATTGAATTCTCACCATATCAATACGTAGTGAAGAGTCTGGAGGAGCATTAGAATATGGACCACTTTGGTCAAGATAGGGAACACACCAGACCTGTCAGACCCTTCAGTCACCATCACCAACACATCACCACCTGCCTCTGACTCTAGCCCCAGGAACCTGTTTCCATTCCCATTGCAGGCAGCTTCAAAGAAGGCGGAGAACTTACCATACTTGCATTCCTGGAGGCCTTCCTTCTCCCTGGTTAACGAATATCCTGGCTGCCCCCTGGTTGGTGATGGCAACACCAGGCAACACATCTACAACCCGTAAGGCAACTCTGAACTTCACAATTGGTGCAATTTCTTGTGAAGCAACCAGCTCTTTTATTCCTGCTTCTGGTAAGACTGCTAGTACTGGTTCTGGTTTAGGGTCGGGACCTCACAAATGGACAGAGAGGGCGTCTTTTATCACTAGAGCATAGCAATGCCTCAAAACACATGCTGGCTAAATTTATGAACACGCACCTAGGGGCACTATCCACAAATGCCAACAAAACCGGGACACCTCACACACCAATAATGTCGGGGACATCAATGGTGTAGGCCCTCCACAATGAGGACCTCCAGCTTGAAACTCACAACAGACCCATAACAGTTTAGCACACCCTCAATGTCACTCGCAATAACCTCCATGGGCAACCAGTAGACCTTCATTCCGATTGCCTGAGCGTGACGTTCATGATTATGGAAGGAAATCGTTGACAAGGAGCATACGCACCTTTAACGCGTTAAGTTTAGACTCATAGTTCACAAACGCAACCTGGAAGACATTATTGGCACAGAGTCAACAAATGCCTGTTACACCCTTCAAGTCAACCAACTCCACCAAGGCATCTCCAAGATGATGGATGACGAATGGCCTGCCAGCCTGTTTGGTAATAACAACCAGCAAATTTTCCATTATGAAGTTGAAAACGTTCCCCTGGTGAAGTCGTTTTAGCCAGGCTATATCTAGATTTTCGTGGCCTCATTCAAACTCTTCTTCAGCCCTGGGTCCACCACAGCACCACTCCTATTAAGACAGTGACGCCCAGATACAGCTTCACGGTATGATAATGGCTTCCCTTTTCCATTGTGGGATTTTAATTTATTTTTTTTTATTAAAGAGCAGTTAGGCCCATAGCTATGCACTCTATCTTAACCTATAATACAATAATGCAGTGCACTAATGCTGCAACCATCATTGAAACACTATCGGATCAAAGGGTTAAAATGGTTTTGTAGCGAACGTTAGCCACGCCTGGGCATCTGCCCGAAAAAGTAATAAGGCCCTATGGGATTGAATTGAATTGAATTTGTTTTATTGAGCCTTAAGGCCTACAAGCCATCCGCTCACTCTACAATAAAACTACTTACTAACTACTTACAAACTAACCTAACAAACTAAACTAAAGTACAAACTAACCTAAAGTACATATAGAACTGGAGCCACCTGAATAAAATACCGTCCACAGCCGTACGGCCAAATACGCAACTGACCATCACCACTGACAGTGAATACAGAGGACCATCCACCACAACACTAACCCTACGGCCCCGGCACAGGACTGTAGGGGAGACAGGCCAAACAAGGGAAGACAAAGCCAAGTAAGGAAAAAAACAAATTACTTGAATGAAGAATTCTTCTGCTATAGCCATTGAAACCGCCAATCAATTCTTTTCTTACAATGAAGTCTGACAATTGAACTAGGCGGGTAGACCACTAGCGTGGTCATGAAAGAAATGTAGTCATAATAACAATTAAAAACAGCAAAACAGAGGAACAACAAGATACCATTATCGATGCTGCTGGTTCAAATTGTCTTGTGGCGTATTGTAGTTGAACAGTTTAATGTCGCTTTGTCGCTTTCAGTATTGTCTGGGTTTGACCTAAGTTTGGTCGATTTCATGGCGTGATTCTGCTACATTTATTTAGGTGTATACGGTTGAAAGGTGATGATAATCAGTATAAATGCTTCCAAATGTTACGACGCCGCAAAAAAATGAAAAACGATTTGTCTAAATGAAAGGTACGCAGGTTACGACATTAATAATAATTCTCACTGTTAATATTAGGATGCGGTAGCAGAAGATTAATTAGATTAAATTAGGATTAGAGGTCGCTAAATTCCAGAGCATGAAAAATCTTTAGTTGTACCCATGCCTTGTTCAGTTAAATTAGAATCAAGGCAATTAACCTAACTTAAACTTGCACAGTTTTATTGCAATATTGAAAGTGGCTCCAAAATACTTTGTTTTTATTTTTTAAGAAGCTATTTTCGGCTTATTCATTATGCAAGTTGTGCAACAGCTTGCAGAAGCCATCTGCTGTGTTTAACACATATTAAAGAACACTAACCTACACGGATACGACACTGCATTCACAAAGTTAGGCCTCAAATTTGTTTGTCTGCTGAGTTATTCTTTGCCTCCTGTTCACCCAGTCGGCCGCTATGACTTAGCATAATTAGAACGACTCATATGGTAACTGCACACTGCGCAGTCATTAGCAGTGAGTACCACAAGCAGCTGCCGTTATGCGTTTTCTTTGCGCGTGGAGAAAAACAAAAGTAAAAAGAGCCATGAGCGAACAGGTGCGGTATATACGAATGTGAATCGGTTAGAAATTAAATAAAAACATGCATGTGGTGGAAAAATTGTTTTATAATTTTTTTACGGCAAATATCCTCATCTGTGTGCATTGAAGTGCTATGGTGCCGGCAACAGATTTATTTCCGTTTATTCATTGGAAAAATAAGAAAAACATTATAAAGATCACCAAATTTTTAGCTCAAAAATAAAGGAGGGCAGAGTTATAGTTAGATAAATTGATGTTTTTTCTTCTGAAATGCCAACATTTAGCGAGAAATCTGCATTAATGTTTGTCTCTTAGAGGAAATACTCAGACAAATAATAATGACAACTATTCTCTATTATGTTTTGTTTATGGAAATTTTATATTTTAGTTTTGCGTTAGTGTGAGTTCGTTATGTTATTATTTTCGTGCAATCTATTTTTATCATTCTCCAGTTTTGGCTCTGAAAATTATCAATGTTTGTGCCGTGCTATCGAACGAATATAACTTATCTACATTATCGTTCCTCCTTCTGGTATTACACAGGTAAGTTTTAATTCATCTAACCTATTAGTAATTACCTGGTGGTAACAAGAGTTTCCAATAATGTCGTAAATGCAAGTGTAAAAGTAATAATACGCATAACAAAAAGTAGCAATTCCATGTTGGAAAAAAGGACGAGACAGTGTACGAAACGGTGATAATTCCATATTTTGGTAAAAATTTGTTTGTAGAAGTAAGGGCAAGCATAAGAGTGTGTGGCAATTCCATGTTGGTAAAAAATGTGTATGCAGAACTAAGGGCACGAGTGAGATAGCAAGATAAATCCGTATTAGGGGGAAAATATACGTTGAAGTAAAGGCAACTGGAAGAAATTGTGGAAAACGTGTATGTAGAAGTCAGGTCATATGCAACAAAGTGGGTCAATTCCTTATTGGGGAAACAAGTGCAGGCTCAAAAGAGTGTAGCAATTCAGTACTGGAGATTCTGTGTATGTTCAAGTAAGGGCGACCATAAAATAGTGTGGCAATGTCAGAGAATGAAAAATATGTATGTGAAAGGAAGGGCAAGTGCAAGACATGGTTGCAATTCTATATTGGTGAAAAGCTGTATGTAGTAGGGGGCTAGCAACAAAGTGGACAAGCGTAAGAAAGTGTGTCAGTTTCATACTGTGGAAAACAGTTATTTAGAAGGGAGGGCATGTATGAACGTGACGTAAATCTATATTCGGAAAAGTGAGTATGTTGACGTAACTGCAAGTGTACGTAAGTATGTCAATCCAATGTTGGAAAAAATGCTAATGTAGAGGTAAAAACAAGTGGAAGGAAGCATGGGAAAATTACTTCGGTTTGTTGTCGTGTTAGCCATATTGCAAAATGCAATAGATATATTATGAAAGTAGGGACTGAAGACGGAAAGCCAAATGGGCGTGTGCAGTATTATATAAATACGGAAACAGACTTATCAACGTTAGCTTTTGGATTAAAATATCAGACTGTCTTAGTGGGGAATAGAACCCACGACCTGAAACCAAAGACCGAGGTTCTACCACTACGCCACACTGACGAGGTGTACATATAACGAAACGTCCATAGGCAGCATTTAGCACTCAACATACACTTTCCAATCAGTACGCTTGTTGGATGGACGCTTGTTTGCATGTCACACACCAAGTGAAACCGAATTGAACACTTAAAAATATTTAAAATGTTAGTCGGAAAAAAACTGCAAGGAGTCTGTGAAATGGAACAAAGTATTTGAAAAAATTGGTCATCAGCTTCCATTTTTGATAACACCTAAAGTTTACTTTCGAAGTTCCCGTGTTGATACTATGGTGAAATGGTGGTTTCAGCGTTGGAAGTGTGTGTGTAACATGAACGTTGATAGCATGATGCACGGTGAACAATTTTTCTATTCTACCTCTGCGTCAAGAAAGGGGTTTGCATGGACGAAAGGTTACAGGAATTAACTCATGTTAGTACAGAGTTTTAATTCCATCAAATTGTATGGCACATTTCAAGCGATGGCAGTTGTCAGTCCAAATGGTAGTATTTCAGAAAGTCTTTAAGAAACTAAATCCACGAAGTTAAGATGCCAAGCATAAATTACGTCATGCTTTTTGGCTTGTTTTGGAACACTTCCCACAGTTTTGTCACAAATGTCACAATATTCAAAATTAATCCAGCAAATAATTTTGTGGTTCGTTTGCAATGCCCCCCC